>CALNHX010003190.1:0-156131 GCA_940337035.1 Agriotes lineatus | reverse complement strand
CTGATGCCGGCCACCGGCCGACCGTAAGCAAGTGGCGCGCGCACATGCTGATCGCGCTGCAACACGCATCATGAAGGGCCCGCATACTGGGCCGGACGTAGGCTGGCTACCAGCTTAAGCAAGCATTTTTATTGTTAACCGTTTCTTTACGCTGGCAGGGCCAGACATAGGCTGGCCAACGCGTTCTAGTTAATAAATAGTAACAGATTTCATTCAGCTCATTAACATTTTACAATATTAATATAACATTTATTTAGATTTTTTAACAGTCTGATTTGAGATTAACAGTTTTATCTTCATCTTCCTCTCATTATAGGCCAGTGACCTGTTTAATTCCCCAAAGTTATGGCTCTGTGAGCCCTCTTTGCTGGAAGCCGCTTAGATGGCTAGCCTTGCCGTTTGAAAATAGGGAAAAGTTCCCTTATTAGGAGTTAACGACAGCGTACATACATCAAACAAGTAGAGACACTCACTGTCGGTTCCTTTGATGTCAAAATTCCGATTTGGATGACCTTGAACGGCTCCTGGGGGGTACTTTCCGGTAGTACTAACAGATGGCGACACTACTTGATCGCGTCATGATTGGTACCCCTTAGCGCTGCCATCTGATAGTGAAGCTTAGAAATACCCCCCGAGTTACTGTCCCAGGCACTCTAGACAGGTTTCAACATTTTGCATGAGTGTCTTTACTTGTTTGATGTATGTACGCTGTTAACGACTACCAGAGGTGTTACCATGGTAGCCGGATAGTTTACGATATTCAAAATCACGGTGTAGTCGCCGGGAATTGAACCCAGTTCGTCCACCTGAGACTCAAGCATGTTGCTTGCTAAATCACCCGTTCTCTCAGTTTTATCTACTTTATTGATATACATCATTTCCAACAACAGTTTTTCTTCATAATTGGATTCAAAATCGAGTATTTGTAACCTGTCGAAATTAAAATTGTGGAGTGTAATAAAGTGTTGGGAGCACAAGACTGTTTTTTTTTTCTATTGGGAAAATTGTTGACTT
The DNA here is from genome assembly GCA_940337035.1 of Agriotes lineatus. Taxonomy (NCBI): domain Eukaryota; kingdom Metazoa; phylum Arthropoda; class Insecta; order Coleoptera; family Elateridae; genus Agriotes; species Agriotes lineatus. The sequence continues at coordinate 155,117 of CALNHX010003190.1, read as the reverse complement.
TATGATTATATAATCTGTTTTGCAACAAGTGTTTACTCTGACCCATATAGTTAAGATCACTATTATTACACAGTATTTTTGACTGCATTTAGTATTTGGTTTTTGAAATAATTATTCTTACCGGTTTTGAGTTGTATTGAACAATAAGAGTCTAGGAACTCTTGGAAGTTCTAAAGATATTAGTTGTTCGATCCGACACTCTCAAAATACGGAAAATTTTGAAAGGCTTATAATTAATGAGTTCCCGTGACCCCAGAACCTCATATCAATTTCAACTTCCAGTTTTTGCTTGCAATTTAACAAATTATTACAAGCAAAGCAAGGAAATTAACCAATTGGGAAAATTGTTGATTTTGTATAATCTGTTTTGCAACAACTGCTTCCTCTGACCCACACAGTTAAGATCACAATTATTACACAGTATTTTATAAATAAGTTACTCTGATTGAATTTAGTGGTTTTTTTATTTGGGTTTTGAAAAAATTAATCGTACCGGTTTTGTGTTGTATTGAACAATAAGAGTCTAGGAACTCTTGGAAGTTCTAAAGATATTAGTTGTTCGATCTGACACTCAAAATACGGGAAATTATGAAAAGCTTAGGGGAAAGTGGGGTACATTCGGCCATGGTTTACATTCAGCCACCCTTCATAAATCAGCCAATTTTCAAAACTGCCGCGTAAATTTCATACATAAGGTTGGCCACACTGTTTTCTACCAGTGTAAAAGAGATTGCGGCGTGAATCGTAGTTGCACCGATTTTTGTGAATAAAATTGAAATTTCTGATTGCAAAGGTAAGTTTTTACATAATTTTTATTCTCAGAGTTAACGCGTTGAATAGAGAACTGTTTGGATGGCTTGAGCTTTTTAAATACTTTTATATGTCTTGTTAACAAATCTGATATTATTCTAACCTCAAAAAGAAATACATTCATAGAAATGTGTGATGTACTATAGAAACTACTGGTGGGGTACATTCGGCCTGTTTTGATGGGGTAGTTTCGGCCATGGCAAAACCACCTCATTGGGAGGCTTCTACCCCATCAACACAAGCTGAATCTTTCCCATTTATAATTGGAAGCTAAATAACTCGATTTGAAGTTTATTTATTTATTTGCGTTTGTTTGCCTCCCTTAATCGTAAAAAATTATTAATTCTTGGTTGCAGATGCCTCGTAAATACGTTGCCAAAACGGATAAGAACAGAATTAGTGAAGAAGTTGTTAAGAGTGCTATACTCGATATCTTTCAAGGTACCAAATCTATACGTCGTGCTGCTGAGTTCTATAATCGAAAGACACAAACTCTACAGAGCCGCATCCGTAAGATTTTACAAACATCTTCAAAAGAAGATTATATTAACAGACACTCAAACGATTCTGGTCTTGAGGATAACAACGAGCCAGAGTCAAGCATTCAGTATTTCAGTAAATATTCCGCAAAGCAAGTTTTTTACGATGAGGAAGAAACGCTATTGGAGAAATACATTCCAAGATGTTCCGACATTAATCATGGACTTACTTATATCGAAAGATAAGAAAATTGGCTTATGAGTATGCTTCGAGTTTACCTAATTGTTAAATGCCACAGCAGTGGAGAGAAAATTCGTTAGCTGGAATCGATTGGCTGAGAGGATTTATGAGCCGCCATAAGAACCTGGCGTTGAGAAAACCAGAAAGCACCAGTTTGGCCCGTGCCACAGCGTTTAATATGTACAGAGTTAAAGGGTTCTTTGATAATTATGTTGAGGTCATCAGAAGATTCAATTTTACAGCCGAATCTATATATAATCTAGACGAAACTGGTTGCACAACAGTTATGAAACCTGTGAGAGTGGTCTCGACAACCGGCAAGGGACAAGTTTCCCAGATTTCTTCAGCTGAACGTGGCGAGCTGGTGACGTTCGTTGGAATCATTAATGCTGCTGGACGTGCCCTTTCACCTGCATATATTTTCCCAAGATTGAGAAATGTTGATGATTTTCTTATTGGCGCTCCAAATGATAGTATCACTTTGAGAAATAAAAGTGGGTGGATGACTTCCGACTTATTTTATCAGGTACTGCAACACATTGCAAAACACACTAACTGTACGCGAGAGAACCCAATTCTTTTACTGATTGATAATCATGACTCCCATACATCACTTAACGCAATCCAGTTCTGCAGAGATAATGGTATTTGTTTATTATCATTTACGCCACATACAACACACCGACTGCAGCCCCTAGATGTAAGAGTATTTTGACCTTTCAGGAGTACATGTTCTGTGTCATATGACGACTGGTTATTGTCCAATCCGGGCAAAACAATCTCCGTTAAACACATACCATTTTTAACAAAGGAGCCATTTTAGAGGCATTTACCTTAAAAAATATAACCAATTTGGTTCAAAAAATTGGCTTATGGCCTGTCAATCGATTGGTATTTACAGAAGAGGACTTGGCGCCTAGCTACCTTACCGATCGACCTAATACAGACACGGAAGGTAATAATAGTAAGGAAAATGAGAATATAGTAAATAGACTGAAGAAAATGTGGAAAGGACTGTAATAGAGGAAGCGACTGAAAATATATTAAATAAAGACGAACATGAAGTTGTAGAAAAGACTATTGCTGAAGATGTTAATGCAGTTAAACCGACCCCAGAATCGATTTGGCCTTTCCCAAAGGCTGAAATGCGAATAAACAAGAATAGAAGAAATATTGGAAAATCACGAATTTATACAGACAGCAGGGGAAAAATAGGATTGAAGAATTAGAAAGAGAAAAGGAAGCTCGAAAAAGAAGCTTAGAAGTAAGAAACAAAAAGAGAGTTATTAGAAACGTGTTCCATTCTTCGAAGCCAAAAAACCAAATGAGTGGAAACAAGTTCAAGTGATGAAGTATCAGAAACTTCCTTTCAAAATGATTACTCGAGTGATGAATTAAAGGAACTTCAAGCCGATGACGACAAGCAAGTCAATTGCGGAGATTTTGTCTTAGTTAAATTTGCACTACATCGGACGGGTTGAGGAGGTTCAAGATTTTGTGTTAAATGTCAAGTTTCTTAGGAGAAAGGGCAATAGTTCTTCTTTTTATTTTCCTGAAGTCGAAGACGTCAGTGAAGTAGACACTTCTGATGTTTTAGCAAAACTACATCAGTCTATTTTGACAGGCACTACAAGAACATAGTCAATTCATGTTTTTAATTATAGGTTTTCAAATTTTTTAGTCAAGTGACTCCCCTTTTTTTTCATTGTGTTGTATTCAAAATATCGGTTTGAGATTACAAAATACTTTTATGTTCTTATTTTAAATTAATAAATACTAGTAATTTATTAGATTAGTACATCGTAGTTAATTTTTATGTGGTAAAACCAATCCAAACTTTTGTGACGAAAGTGTGGGGAAGTTTCAGCATAAAATTGTATAATTTTAAAAAATTCACTACTAACAAGACGTTTTGTGTATATGTTTCTACAAGACATATATCATGCATGAATCATTATACTTTGGTTTGAAGACAAACACTTATCATGTTGATTCATGTAACTTGAAATAAACCGAACTGTACTAAATTTGGCTGAATGTACCCCACTCTCCCCTATAACTAACGAGTTACCGTGACCCCAAAAGCTCATATCAATTTCAACTTTCAGTTTTCGCTCACAGTTTAACGAATTATTACATACAAAGCAAGAAAATTAACCAAGTACAGAATTAATTTTTTATAAGTACAGTAGCAGCAGACTATTAGAACAAGAGGCACATGTTGTTTAGGTATTTTCTTTTCTAACATTAGGGATAAGTGGAAGTGCAGCTCCCAGGATTTTATTACTGAAGCAGAACTTTGCCCTTGTCTTTATCCTCCTTATTTATTTATTACTAATGTATGCACATAATAACACAAAAAGCGCAATAGACATATTATTATGAATTGTTTAAATTTATACCTGCAGCCTATGACGTAAATCTACAGCATCAGAAAAGGCATCTTGTTATTACATCAGACGCTAGATTTGAAGTTTTGTCCAGGTTCTGAAAGAAGAGTAATTTTATATTACAAATGCACGTCGGTCAATTACTTACTGAAATATTACACATTTATGAATATTGCACTGTTATACAGCACATCTGAAGAGGTCAAACGCAGCATTGGGAATTGTGTTATAAATCAAAATTAAGTGTAAGTAGTAACAGTCAAAAATTGAGGAATCTATGACGATAAATAGCTTGTGCAGAATGATGTAAATGAACATTTCATGAAGGCACAGGAACACATCCGACAAAGCATTCCGTGCAGCAGAGGCCGTTAACCACTAGCGTTTCCGTATGTTGCGTATGCCATCAGATACACTGTGAATTCATACATACCAGATACACCATTAGTAAACTCAGTTTGACGTTTTTTAGATTATATTACAGACATACTACACGTAGTCTGAAATTATTTCACCAAACTCGTGCAATGACCAATCATCGATAGTTCATATTGCTTCCCTATAGTGACCATAAGAGCCCAAATTCAACCACTATATTACAACAGCCACAATAAATTAAGTCAATAAACTAAACAATTTCCCAACATCACCATCATAGATGACGCTACCCCAATGATCACCATATTCATGTAGTTGATTTTAATTCGCTTTCTTAGTCTACTCGAGTGTAAAAGAACTACTTAAAAGAAGCAACATGAAAAAAGCAGCAGTTAATAGGCGCTTTCCTTTCATCCATGGGAGCAGCTCGGAGCGGCTCCAAACTCCCGCGCACCTCGTTCCTTTCACAAGGGCGTTTAACCTCGGAGTCGCTCTGGGCTTATTTCCCCTTTCCTCTCAAGGACCAGCTCGTTGGTCGGGGCGTGAAGCCACAGCCGGCCAGCATGGCATACTTTTAATTTTTAAAAGGCGCGAAGGCGAAATCATTTGAGGTTAGGTGCAACTTCTCCCTGGTTATATGTGCTATGCTAAATTTTTTGAAGAAAAAATGTCATCATTGAAATAAAGCCTCATCTTTGCGCATGAACAGAACTTTTAGCTATAGGAATGTTAATTTTTTTGTAATTGTTAGGATTTTCAATTTGTTAAATTATATATAACTAAGTTATTAATTAAACATTTTATTAAACGCTTACCATTCTTACATCTAAATTTGTTGCATTTTCTAAAGCAGTTGCTATTAGGAAAACAAAGACTGATAGAAGAAGACAATTCACTTGTGATATTCTAGTAAAATAGTGGGTGCATAGATTTAATTTTTCAGTATACCATAAGTTCTTAAAGTGTTGGAATATTTTTGGTTATAACAAAAAATGAAAATGAATTTCAGCGAGTTTTTGTTACTGTTCAGCACCAAACAAAAATTTCTCCAAAATAACGTTTTAAGGTTATGTGTTTAAAACTTTTGGCGCGCGCTAGATGTGCGCTATACCGCTAAATCGCGTTCCATTCACGAGCAGCACCGAGCGACTCGGGCTTCTAGCCGTCGGGGTTTGATGCACGCAAAAGGAAAGCAGCTAATAAGTACACCGTGCCGACCAATTATAAAAAGGAGGTGGAATTTAGTGATGGCGCCGAATTCAAAAAAAGTTAATATACGTATAAGAGTACACAAACATTTAAATTATGTTCCGTTTGAAAGAAAAATCGGAGAAATTATCGAAGAGATCGTAAAGCTTATAAAGCAAAAATATGAAATATATAAAAATTATGCATTTATTAATTTATTTAATATAAACATATATAAAAAATGATAATTGAAATACTGCTTTACGTTATCCCTTGTATACATACCACAAATTTGACATATGCATATGGGAATTTTGGAAGACATTTTCTATGCTAGCAAAGGGCATATAATTATATGCTCTTTGATGCTAGTATACGGTTTTAAAAACTGAGGTTAAATAACTAATACATAGGTATTTAAATCATGGAAAATGTTACAACGCCTTAACAACACAGTTACATGTTCAATTTATAGACGAACTGTCGTTACTTGAAAGCTGCTTGACTTTAGAAAATTACGTATTGATTGTATAAAACCAACTTAGACATGACTTACACTTTCCATGATGTAGATACTTACTTCATAAATTTTGTAAATATTTCCAATGTTGTGCTTATCTAAACTATTCTACAAATGGTTCACTGTTAACATTTCAAGTTTCCTAAATTTTATATTTAATTTTTTAGGATGATTGACACTGTTCAGCTTTTATATTATTAGGATTTCATATTTCAGTATTTTAAAATTGATAACAAGAGGTTAAAATTGAGTAAATATACAAGTTTAATTATTAGTGTTTACAATAAAATTTAAGTTAGTATGATTGCACGCCAAAATCTAAAATTTCAATTAAATGATAGCTTTGCCTTCTCATAAACTACAAATAAACAATAATTTACACTAAAATAAGTTTATCTTTTAAATTGAATTCTGACAAATTGAACATCCACTACATATTGTTAAATAGATTAACATTTGTGATAATCATAAAAAAACTGATAAAATGACGTCATAAAATTCTAAATAATTAGAGGGTTCACCTTAGAATCTGAAATGTATTCCCATTTTTTTTTTGTTTTTATGAGCATTAATCAATTAACATACAGTAAGCACGTGAATGCTTACATTGATAAAATTGGGAATCACTGAATTAACAATTTGTGATATGTATAGAAGGGATAACGTAAAGCACTAAGGGCCGGTTGCAGAAAGCAATGTTAAGTCTCGTGTTAGCTAACATCGCGTCAAAGTGAACAAAATCGCATCAAATTTTGTTTACTAATGTATTAGTTACCATAAAGATTTGAGATTTGATGCGATTTTGTTCACTTTGACGCGATGTTAGCTAACACGAGACTTAACATTGCTTTCTGCAACCGGCCCTAAGTATTTCAATTGCCATTTTTTATATGTTTTTATATTAAATAAATTAACAATGCATAATTTTTATATATTTCATATTTTTGTGTTATAACCTTTACGATCTCTTTGATAATTTCTTCGATTTTTCTTTCAAACGGAACATAATTTAAATGTTTGTGTACTCTTATACGTAAAATATCTTTTTTGAATTCGGCGCCATCACTAAATTCCACCTCCTTTTTATAATCGGTCGGCACGGTGTACTAATTAACGGCTGCTCATGAAAAAGAAGACAAAAGGAAGCCTAAAACCTGTATGACATCAAGGCACTCATTTGACACTAACTTGGTGATCAATAGCTTTTTATTGACTTTTCAATCGATATTTTTTTTACAACCGAAAGTAGAAATCAGTTTCTAAGTTACAAAAAATGTCAAAGAAATAACACATTTTCTCCCTAGGGAGATAATATGGATATTATCGTTGTAGTACGTTTTTATCATAAACAATAAAAGAACGATATAAGGAATTTCCATTGTGACAGTAGGCATTAAATTGCAATAAAATTGTTAACATCTAATTCTATCAGTAAGATGTTACTTAAGTCTTCTATAAAACTAAAACTGATTTCAGGACCTTTTTCAGGGCGTTGTGACTGTATTCAGTTACTTATATTTCACTTTTATTACCTTCTTTTAAAAAAAGCTGAAACAAATCTTTAGCTCTGTTTATTTGTTTCGCCAGTTACCCATCTATTTCGGGCCAGCCCGTATATTTTCACTTGAGTTATAATCCGCTGTATTTCAAATAATATCAAACCTTGTTCCGCGCAATGGTACCGATTCTGGATTTTCCGAATTGCTCGTTATCGCGACGCTCCAGCCTTCAGCTGGTTCTCGCTTGTGGGTCGTTTCGCGAGCACTTCTTTCCTGCATTTCAACGAAGCAACAGGCTTCTGTGAAATCTTTGTGAGTGCTATTGCACTACAATTAATTAATTTCGTTTCCGAGAGCTGATAACCTAAATCAGGTATGCTTGCGCTTCTTTGTTCATTATTCACACATTAATTCCCCTTTCCTTAGCTCTTAAATAATAGTTTGAACCAGCAAATTCAATCTGAACACCGAGCCGCCTTAATTATCGATTCCGCCGAATGAAGTTCATCTTAAACATCTCAACCGGGGATTTGATTCTGCTTCGATCACGGGCCATTAAGACAACCGTGGTAGTTCACAACAGCAACCCTAGCCAGCTTTTCCGCCGACACTTAACAGGCGCCGATATCCAAGGTTAGTGCCTATCTTGGCAGTTATCATTAATTTTGAAAGCAGATGACCAAACCGGCCTTAGAATTTATCTGGCTCGGCTGGTTACAATTATGCACCACCAAGCATAATTAATATCAGAAATTTAATTTCCAAAGCCAACCACTGTCAAGTTTGCAATTACAGTCTTGATTATAACTTAATTATATAGTTCATTTTAACATATGGTTTTGTTTGATATGTATTCGATTATTACGATATTTAAACTTGATCAATCATTGAACTATAATTTTGATGTTTATTAGGCAATTGTAAAAGGTGCTTCCACGCCTCTTGAATTCAATAACCTGGTAAGCGGTTGAACGATATGAGAGAAATAAGCTTATTTATTGAGTGATTTGATATTCAAATTTAATATGGGAACCCGAAAGGGGTTTTAACTTTGGTGCGTGCTGCATCCTTCAATATATTTATAAGCCGTTCACGATCTTTTTGGGTCAGGTGAGGCTATGACCATCTAGTAATTTTGTTGGCAGAACCTCTGTTGCAACTAAACTCCCTCATGGAAATTGACACTTTTTGTGTTAGGTTAGGTTGGTTTCAGTTTAAGGTTATATTTTCTAAATAGGTACATTGTTGCCGGATATTCTCTAGTCTCTACATCAACTCGCGTTCTTTTAAATTTGGTCTGTCCTTTTTAAATTTGAAGTAGCATGGTTTAATGGATTTTTTTTTGTAACCAAATTATTTTGGGCATTTTGACTTTTCCTTTGACGGAAATTAAAATTATTTTTACACATTTGATAAATCATTTATTTTCTTACGAATATTAAAATAATAAATCTGGCAATGTGGTGGCAAGAAAATGTCGAACAGACACTGACAGAAAAAAAGTTGCATCCGCTATATCATCGAATCAGTTAGTCCAACATGAAAAGAAAAAATCATAGCCAACTCTGTCCCAAAAAGGTCGTGAACGGCTTATACACTACTGTATTATGACATTTCGATTATATTTAAATCAATCTTAATGTTTATTACTGACTTTACAAGACAACTGATAATTGATTATGAAATAAACGCTAGTTGCTTGTAGTTATTTTAGTAATTACTTGAAATCTTCGGATTTCTGGCGCCCTGTTTTTTTTACGAGATTGCAGGGATACAGTTGATGATAAGACCCACGACTAAATCGCCGAAAGTGAGTTGGCTCGGCCATCGCGGTAAGTAAAGACCTTTCAGAGCTGCCGCGGTGTATAAACTGTAAGGGGGTTGATCTGCAATTTTTAGTACCATTGATTATTATTAGTAATCAATCACAGGTCGGCTTCTTTATCGTTTCAAAGCCATGTTCAAACTAATGTTTGATCATGGGGAAGACAATTTAGTGGAATTAAGTGAAATAGTGCGAACGCGGTAATAGACCTTAAAAAGTAGTTCACGGCATGTGCCGATTACAATATGTGTTTACAACATTCAGCTAACGTCGGTTTACTGAGTCAAGTTACGTTACGATAAGGAAGTTTATGCAGACTGCCGTACTCACTAGGTCAGATTTACACATTGTAAATGTGCATTATTATGCGAACGTCATGTTTTTGTGCCTACACCAATATTAGGTTTTGAGTTCAAAAGGCAGCAACATGACATACATGTAATCATATATAAAGACTGTATTTGTTTAATAATTTTCAATATAATTCTAAACTCTGAGGTATGTTCACTTGTGACCGACGCAGGCTACAAATGCCTAAGAGGTAGTTAAGCCTGGCTACTCCAGTCACATTTTAAATTAAAATCCTTCCTTTCCTTTCATCAAGTGTAACCCCTTCAGTAAAACAATTTGGTTATATAACATTATACAATTTATGTTCAGAGATATAACTGAACGAGTGTAAAGAATAATTCCCGGAATTACGCAAATCGAAGGCTTCCATAAATTCAAGGAGCATCGCAGACATTAATCCTTCGAGCCTACAACTCCCCGATCGCAAGAAAGCTGGACTAATTGGAGAAAAATTGGTCTTTCCAAACTGGAAATTGGAAAAAACAGACACGGGTGCATCAATCAGAACGGATCCGAACTTTGGGCAATTTGGGCAACCGGACCGGATACCAACTTTGGGCGAATTGGATCAACGGCCACACATTGAGCTGTCGCCAAGAAGAAGCATCCTACGACTCAGTGCCAAGTATTCCCGCCAACAGGGGCGAGAATAATTTTTAGCAGCATACGTCCTGATAAAAATTCAAGGGCTTCCGCTACCCAGCGAGAAGATTCTTCAGTGGCATACGTCCCGCTAAGAAACTGGAGATCGGAATCAGGAAATTGATTAGTAGTAAATACTACTTAACTAAACCAGGTTAGTCCCAACGCCAGTAAAGGAACCAATACTAAAGGAGCAAAAGCAGCTGGCAGGCAGAACGAGCCAGTTACTCACAAATATGAAGAAGGGTTGATAAAGTTTAATCTTAAAACCGAAACCGAACCATATTATAAATATGAGCTGTTTAAAGTAATCGAAAATCACTTGGCCCGGGTATATTGGGACAGGAGTACTATCAGCGATAAAACAATTCCTCATAACCGACCCGACATTACACTGGTAGACAAAGAAGCCGAAACTGGATTTTTAATAGACACTGCAATTCCTAGCACTTCTAACTTACTACAGGCACATTACGAGAAACTACGAAAATATACTGAGTTAGCAATAGAGGTAAAACAGATGTGGAGATTAAAAAATGTTTATACAATACCCATAGTTATATTTGCTACTGGTGTAGTGTAATCCCTCGAATACTAGGTACAATGCTACAAAAACTAGATATCGACAAGAAAACCTACATCGAGATGCAAAAATCGGTCATCTTCAGTACCTGCAACACAACAAGAAAATTCTTGAATACATAATACAAAAAACAATACAATAATATTACTTACCTTTATCTTGGCTTCACGCCCGTGAAGTAATCACATCCGTATGTATAGTACGAGAGAAAACAAACACACAAATAATAATAATAATAATGTATTGTTTGAGGCTTTCGCGGTTACTCGAATTATTCTCCTTAGCATAGAATTTCGGCTTAGACCGCGTAGTATTTGTATATGAACACCCAGCATTTTCTGGCTTAATGTGCCTTGCACCTTGTGAAGTCGAGCAAAAACCCGCGCGATGGCCATGCTCTTTGGTGGCTCGTGTTGTTTGAGTATCTTGAGAACGAGGATACTTAGGCAGATTTGGCCGTTTTGCTGTTTGTGCATCCATATTCACTAACGTTTCGCAAGACCTTGCAGCTTGCATCATCAGAGTGAAAGTCGCACTAAGAACCGAAGGTCGGTGTGGAGCTATTTATAGTCCTCTGTGCCAGGCGCGCGGAGTGGCGTAACGCTGGCGCTGGTTGGTCGTCCGAGTGCAACGTAATCCGTGGGGCGTGGCCGTATGACGCAGAGTGGTTGTAACGCTTTAGATCGTGTATCACAGGGGTCCACGTTTTACTAAGCTTAAAGCCATCTTCCCTGTTGATATTATTTGGATGTTTTTCTATTTCTATGGCTTCACGTATCACTCGCGGGAAGTAATGAGGTATTCTGGCAAGTACTCTGGCATGCTCAAATTCTAAAGTGTGCCCATTTGTAAACGTATGCTCAGCTACGGCTGATTTTGTGATGCGTTTGTGTTTGCAATCGCCTTTATGTTCTTGGAGTCTTAGATCAACGGAACGACCAGTCTGTCCAATGTAACTCGAGCCGCAAGAACAAGGAATGCGATATACGCCAGCGGTTTTTAAACTTGGAATCTTGTCTTTTACCGATCTGAAGCCGTTACCCAAAGTTTCCTTGCTCGTGAACACAGTTTTGACGTTGCATCGTTGCAGGACACGTCCTATCTTATCAGTTGAGCCTTTAACGTAAGGTAGAAATGCTAAGCCTTCCAGAGGTGGAGATTCTTCTTTAGCCTTTTTTGTCATAGTCTTGTCTAGTGCTTTTCGTATGGCGGTAGTTGTGTATCCGTTCCTTTGTAAAGAGTCAAACAGATGTAGCTTTTCTCTCTCTAGATTTTCCTCGTCTGAGATACGAACGGCTCTTGTCGCCAGAGTCTGGAGAACTGTTGCTTTTTGCATTGGATGATGGTGTGAGTCAGCATTCAGATATCTGTCCGTGTGTGTTTTCTTTCTATAGACTGCATGTCCTAAACTGCCATCTGATTTACGTTTCACCAGGACGTCTAGAAACGGAATACTGCAATTTTCCTCTACTTCCATTGTGAATTGTATGTTGGGATGTACAGAATTCAGGTGTTTTAGAAACAGGTTCAATGTCTGGCGTCCATGTGACCAGATGACAAAGGTATCATCTACATATCTCAAGCAGAGAGAGAGGCAGCTACAGCATTAAAGAAGAACAAAGACATTGTCGTTCTCAAAGCTGACAAAGGAAATGCTACTGTGGTAATGAACACTGAAGATTATAATGCGAAGATGGAAGTCTTACTATCTGATACAACTTACAAAAGTCTACACCGCAATCCCACTACCTCTCTCAAAACAAAGATAACCTCTGCCATAAAATGCTCCGATAGTATCGATCCCACTTTAAAGCACCGATTGATTCCTAGAAATGCAATAACTCCTCGCATGTATGGCCTACCTAAGATACATAAGGAGGGCGTGCCGTTGAGACCAATTGTCAGCGCGATCAATTCTCCTACACATGCTTTAGCAAGACATTTAACCAGTATACTACAGCCTCTAACTGGTAAAACAGACTCCTTTGTCAAGGATTCAGCAGAGTTTGTCCAGAAACTAAAGAACATAAAGTTAAACAAAGATGATCTCTTAGTCAGTTTCGACGTAGTATCACTCTTCACGAAAGTGCCGGTTGATGAGGTGCTAGTAATGCTCAAAGATCTCTTGCCTACAGACCAAGTTGATCTTGTTGAAATTTGCCTGAAAAACACTTACTTCAGTTGGAACAATAAAATATACGAACAAGTCGAAGGAGCGGCCATGGGTTCACCGCTATCACCTGTTATCGCTAATATCTACATGGAAGCTTTTGAAACCAAGGCTCTCGAACAAGCGCAGCTAAAACCGACTTGCTGGTTGAGATATGTAGATGATACCTTTGTCATCTGGTCACATGGACGCCAGACATTGAACCTGTTTCTAAAACACCTGAATTCTGTACATCCCAACATACAATTCACAATGGAAGTAGAGGAAAATTGCAGTATTCCGTTTCTAGACGTCCTGGTGAAACGTAAATCAGATGGCAGTTTAGGACATGCAGTCTATAGAAAGAAAACACACACGGACAGATATCTGAATGCTGACTCACACCATCATCCAATGCAAAAAGCAACAGTTCTCCAGACTCTGGCGACAAGAGCCGTTCGTATCTCAGACGAGGAAAATCTAGAGAGAGAAAAGCTACATCTGTTTGACTCTTTACAAAGGAACGGATACACAACTACCGCCATACGAAAAGCACTAGACAAGACTATGACAAAAAAGGCTAAAGAAGAATCTCCACCTCTGGAAGGCTTAGCATTTCTACCTTACGTTAAAGGCTCAACTGATAAGATAGGACGTGTCCTGCAACGATGCAACGTCAAAACTGTGTTCACGAGCAAGGAAACTTTGGGTAACGGCTTCAGATCGGTAAAAGACAAGATTCCAAGTTTAAAAACCGCTGGCGTATATCGCATTCCTTGTTCTTGCGGCTCGAGTTACATTGGACAGACTGGTCGTTCCGTTGATCTAAGACTCCAAGAACATAAAGGCGATTGCAAACACAAACGCATCACAAAATCAGCCGTAGCTGAGCATACATTTACAAATGGGCACACTTTAGAATTTGAGCATGCCAGAGTACTTGCCAGAATACCTCATTACTTCCCGCGAGTGATACGTGAAGCCATAGAAATAGAAAAACATCCAAATAATATCAACAGGGAAGATGGCTTTAAGCTTAGTAAAACGTGGACCCCTGTGATACACGATCTAAAGCGTTACAACCACTCTGCGTCATACGGCCACGCCCCACGGATTACGTTGCACTCGGACGACCAACCAGCGCCAGCGTTACGCCACTCCGCGCGCCTGGCACAGAGGACTATAAATAGCTCCACACCGACCTTCGGTTCTTAGTGCGACTTTCACTCTGATGATGCAAGCTGCAAGGTCTTGCGAAACGTTAGTGAATATGGATGCACAAACAGCAAAACGGCCAAATCTGCCTAAGTATCCTCGTTCTCAAGATACTCAAACAACACGAGCCACCAAAGAGCATGGCCATCGCGCGGGTTTTTGCTCGACTTCACAAGGTGCAAGGCACATTAAGCCAGAAAATGCTGGGTGTTCATATACAAATACTACGCGGTCTAAGCCGAAATTCTATGCTAAGGAGAATAATAATAATGTGTTTTATTTCCCCAACATTAAAGTAAATAGAAACAGAAAATTAGTATGCCAACAAAAACTGATAATATAATAATAGGGAAACCACAAGTTCAAGAGTATTACCTGGTCTTCCACCTAACCTTGAAAAATTAATAACAACAATATCAATCCCAAAATGCCTAAAACTAATTTAAAACAAAATTTAATAAAACTAAAAATTCTGCAATTAGCATGGCATAGCTTATAGCACTAAACCTCATAAAAAACAAATAAAAAGAACTAAGTAAATAGAAATATGTAATCCGTCTAGTGATGCAGCATCCGCTAGTTAGGATGTAGAGTTTTTCTGATTTACAAGAACACGATAAAGACGTTTTCTAAACGAATTAATTGAAATATTTTTTATGTAGACCGGTAGGGAATTATAAATTTTTGATATTTGATACCGAAAACTTCGTTCGAAAAAAGCGGTTTTGTGACAAAGTGGCGTGACGGTGTGCTTGAAGCTAATATTGATATTGTGGACGTCTTCTCTAAAAGATTTTTGTTTGTATAAATAAATTGGAATCTTGTCAATAATAATTTTATGAAATAATGTTGCCGTTAATAACGTTCTTCTGTTTGCCCTAGAGAGCCAACCGAGTTCATGCCGTTTATGTGATATGTGATCATATTTTCTAATGCTGAAGATAAGCCTCAAGCAAGAATTTTGAACCCGTTGAATTCGATTAGCTAAATCCTAAGTAATATGTGAACCATAAATCTCTGAACAATATGAAAAATGTGAAAGAACTACTTTCATAAAATGTAGTTTTAATTTTATTGGATAAATATTGTCTCTTAGGATAAATTAATTTAAGGTTTATGTAGGCTTTTTTAATGTAATTAGTAATTTGAGTATCAAATCGAAATTTGTTGTCAATAATTAAACCCAAATTACGAACCTAATTGACTATTGAGATAGTGACACCACTCACTGATAAATTAACATTGTCTTTTAAAAGTATCATCGGCATACATTTGCATACTACAAGTTTTAACATATTTAGAGAAGGTGGATGTATAAATAATAAATAAAAGTGGCTTCAGGATTGAACCCTGCGGAACGCCCCTAGTAGTCTCTCTGGAATGAGAATAACGATTACCCAACTTCACCCTTAGCATTCGATTACTTAAATAGTTGGAAAGCAGCATGATAGAATTATCCGAGAGCCCAATTTATCGAAGAATGGAAATTAGTACAGTATGATCGATAATATCGAAAGCCTTACTAAAGTCAAGTAAAATCAAAATAGATACGTCGTCGCGGTCTCTAGCTCCAATTAAATCATCAATAATATTCAAAAGTGCAGTTGTGCAACTATGACCTGGACGAAAACCAGATTGAAATGAAGGAATGATGTTAAAGTTAATTAAATGTTTTCTAAGCTGGATATCTATTATCTTTTCCAACTTTGGACATTGCCGAAAGAATACTAATAGGGCGTAAGTCTTTAAAGTCAGTAAGATTCCAACTCGAAGGAAACGTGTTAGTAAGAAAACGATGGTTAATAATGTGAGCAATGTAAGGCAATATAAGTGGGCAGCTGTATTTAATTATTTGTAGGTTAATGTAATCTGATCCTGTAGAATTACTCTTTAAGCGGTCGATAATCAACGCAACCGTAGACACATCTACTGGCTCAAAGTTAAAATTTGATATTCTTTCATCCAACCTCTGACCACCGTAATGAGCAGTGAATTCCTTACTGTTATTATTTACGCTAAAAATGTTATCCATGAAAACATTATTAATTTAATCAGGATCCATAAAATTACTGGGCAGCGAATTATTTTTAGACTTTGTTACATTTAGCGACCTTGTTACAGTATCAAACTGCTCTAACAACACTCACGGATGAGCGAGTGCAGAATACTAATTCTGTCCGAGAAACGTCCACACTTACTCTGGAAATCGCTACAAAACAGGCTAAAGGCCACAGCTCGAATACGTTCAGGGAGATGGGCGTTGTCCTAGAAACGGGGCACCACAGAGCAAGCGGGTCGGTATGTATAAGATGTTACAAAATAAATGGGCGCCACAAGATCCAATAGGGAAAACTCACGCATTACCGAATCCTTAAAGCCAAACGGGGTAGGATTATCAGTAGGGTGTTTTGGAGTGTTCTGAGACAAGGTCAGGTCAAGGTTGCCACCCCCCACCACCAACAATATTAAGTTCAAGGCTAAGTGGTGGTGGGGGGTGGCAACCTTGACCTGACCTTGTCTCAGAACACTCCAAAAGAAAAAAATGTTTAAAGTGAATGACCTCAACCATTTTTTCAAGTTACACACTCCTTCAATGAGTTCTACCCCTAATTTCAAGAGCTTTTGCACACTTACCTTGACCTACCCTTGTCTCAAAAAAAAATCTTCAAAGCATTTTTTAGTGTCGGCATGGACCTCCACCACTGCTATTCACAGGTGTCGTTTCGAGAACGTCTACACTAGCACTGTTTCAAGATCACTAACACTTACCTTGACTTACCCTTGTCTCAAAAAAAAAACCTCTAAAAATTGTTTAGAGTCGGCATGGACCTCCACTACTACTATCTACAGGTGACGTTTCGAGAACGTGTACACAAACACTTTAGGAAAAAAAAATATATGGAGGAAACTAATATTTATTTTTCTATGTACAAAAGTAACTAAGTTCTATTTACAAGATTAACTAAAGTACACTAATATATAACTTACGCTATTCTTCACTAATTAAGGTGTGTATTTGTCCACTGTCACTAAAACTACCACCGTCAACATCGTAGGCTTCGGTGGACACGTCCGAAAAGACTGAGGGTGCAGGTGAGCTGGCGTCGAAGTCTGAGAGATCCCAACTCAATGATACTTCAGCATCGTCGAGCTCAGCTAAAGCTGCAGCCTCTCCAGCTAACACCCTGTTCACGATGTCCTTCAATTGGGGGACGACGACGAAAGCCTCCCAGTTCTGCGCTGACAGATGTCCAGCGGTGTAGTTGAAGAACAACGTAGAGGACGAGGGGGTCAAAGATCGCAGAAGCAATACTAGTTGTTCTTCTGGAGCCGGTGTCCAAGCGAACCGGCTCAACCAGTACCGCATCCAACCGACAGATAATTCTGCACGTGCCTCTTCGGGAGCGTACACAATTGTCAATGATATAAAATTTATAAAGAACAGCATCTTAACTACTCGATGTTTGTGAGACAAGTGTTGCACAGCGTTGAAAAACAGAGTTACCGGAAACACATAACGTTACGGTGTAGGTCGTCCAGTTCTATGTATACTCGAGTTCAAATGCGGTTATTCAAAGTTCATTTATATGCACCATGAATGCAGGGTTCGAGTAACATGATATCCTGAGCACGTCAGAAAACCACATTGACCACTACCGCATTCCACAGACTCGAGTTCAAGCGCGTTCATTCGAGTTCATATGCACCACGAATGCAGGGTTCCAATTAGGATGAATGCCGGCTACTAATTGCCTTAGAGTGAAGGTCTTCTAGTTCAGGAAAATACAACCACGATAGTATTTCTGCAGGAGCGCTAGTATAAAGCATTGAACTATTGTAAAAAAAATATCCGGGATTGTCGTCAAAAAAATGAGCCAGTAATTGATTTAGAAAGTGAGAAGCGGAAGGGAACAAAAATGTTAAGTCGGTAGTCCTGTCGTCACCGGCACAGTAAATTCCATTATCAGGAACATAATGAAACAACACTTCCGATTGTTTGACTAACATTATTGCTTGAGGACGGCTAAAACCACACTAACCACAACCGCATTCCACATTTTACAGCTTTGAGTTTGCTGCAGTTCATTGCTATATAGGTCGGCACCCGCGTTCAACATTCTAAGTCATTAAAGGTCATTCCTCTATGAGTAGATCCGCGATTGCCCGAGCACGGCTGACCACAACCGCATTCCACAGTTTAATGCTTCGAGTTCATTCCTATATAGGTCGGAACCCGCATTCAACATTCTAGGCCATTAAAGTTTATATCCGCGATTGCCCGAGCACGGCTGACCACAACCGCATTCCACTGTTTAATGCTTCGAGTTCATTCCTATATAGGTCGGAACCCGCATTCAACATTCTAGGTCATTAAAGTTCATTTCCGGGATTGCCCGAGCACGGCTGACCACAACCGCATTCCACTGTTTAATGCTTCAAGTTCGCTGCAGTTTATTCCTATATATAGGTGGAAATGCACATTCAATAATTAAACATTAGCAATGAGTGCCTCTTACAGTCGGTGTGTTAGATGCGGTGGTCTATTGTTTGTGCTGAGTGATGATCTTAGTGCTCCTTTGTATCCCATGATAGCAAAGGAGGATGCTAAGAACATGCGATTGTGTACTTGCGCTTCCACGGTGAGTAGTTTAAAAACTCCAATTCAAGTAGTGCACGATATTGTAATTGCCCGCCCTGACGCTAAACGTAAGAGGAGCATGGCTGCTAACAATGCAAGCGCATCTGCACACCGCAAAAGTGATTCCATTAGTGGCACCCCTGCTAAGCTTCCTAAACGTCAGGACCATCCACTGTTGAGGGCGCTGCTTACTTCTAGCAATGTGCAACCGTCTAACAGGAACACTCACAACTTGCGCGATATGTTTTTAAATAAACATTACCACGACGATGGTGTCGAGGCATGTAGGGCACACAGCTCTTGTGCAAGCAACGAGTCGCCTGCCTTTCAAGCGCCGGTGGCTGCTACCGGAAATGGCCCATCGGCGTCCTCTTCCAAATTGGTGGAGTATGTTTTTCCATTGCCGAATGGAGATTCTACTGCGCCATCGCAAATTTCGTTCGAAGTGAGCGAACTAATTGAAAATGGTCCTGCTAATGTAGATTGCATGTTGGCAGAATTTGAATTGGAAGCTCCCGTGGGGGACGGTACGCTACCAGACCTCGCCGACATCACGAGACACTTATGGGGTGTAGATGACCATTTACACCTAACGATGTACCCATTGCTGTAGATGTTGTGATGTCTGCTCATACTGACTCCGCACCCATCAATGCTGAGCCAGAGTGGGTAGACTTCACGGATGAGAATTTGCGTGAGATAGATGAGGCAATAGCAAGATTCAATCAGCCTATACCTGTGGAGGCTCCTCCGCAAGCTGTAGATACCCCCGCGGTAGCTGCAGAATGTGTTGTGGAGACTCGTGCCGAAAGGCATAACAGGTTGTTGCGTGCCGCCGTGGACATCCGCCTCCAGGAATTAGAACTGCACGAGGCGGCTCTGTCAAGGCTAGATAGGCTGGCGCGATATCAGATAGAGCAGTTGCGGGTGAGGAGCCGCCAAGTCGGCAATCACTGCCTAATCAGCACCGTGACTGCTCGAAAGTTGAAAATAAGTCAAATTGAAACACTTGTTCGCATTATTTCCAACATATTAAGGATGTTAGATGACTAGGTCAGGCTATTGTTATTGTTTCTTGCCTCTTCTATCCACACCCCCTCCCTCACTTATAACCTGTCTACTTCCCCTCCTGGCCGACGTAATCCAAACGCCCCCATCGTGTCGGCTGGCGCGTATATACCGAGAAGCATTGCCCGCGTGCTAATAGCATTATCGGTACATATTACCAATTTGGATTGTCCTACTGCTACAGTAATAATGCACGTTTGCGAGCAATGTTCTAGCAAATTTACGCGTCGGGATGCCTTGTTGCGGCATCGGCGCCAGAGTTGTCCAAGCAACGTTCCCTATTCGCCTAGTGGTGAGTTTGTTGTTCTCCGTCTCTGATATATATATAGTCAACCATGTCGGTCAGTTGCAGATACTCCTATGGATGCTCCTGCGAGGAGGGTATCCAATCTTCGCGCTCCAGAGGTGAGAGAGAGTGCTACGAAGAAAGCTCGACTCAATCCCCCCTCAGGTATATATCAATTAGTAATTGTAGTTTTTGTTTACGACTGGAATAATGATTTAAAAACTTTGTAGGTAATTTCTGCAGTCAATAAAGTTTCTGTAGAAATGAAAATTTATAATTTTCTAAACAATATATATTCAGCTTTATTTAAGCCTTCTTCAGTGTTACATTTAGAGTTTATATTTTGAATTTAATAGTTTAAATCTGAAAATAAACATTTTGGTTAGGTTAATACGTTAAAACTTAAAGTGAAGGTTAAATTTTCTTACCAGTTAAGAGACATTTATATTCATTATTTGCTAATATTTTGTTATTTGAGATTTAATTCTACATCTTATATTTACATTTATACATCTGAAATTAAAGTTTTTACAATTAGGATTGTGAGCGTATTTACTTTATAGGTTAACTTACTGTTCAGAATTTTTTTTTTAATAATATCATTTAGTAAAAAGTGTTGGTGGTGGAATTAAGCACACCACATTATTATTGTCACAAATTCATACTTTATAACAGTTTATTATGATTGTTTAAACAATTTCAAAACTTTTATGCACGTGTAAGCAAAACGGAAATGAATTGACAGATTGAAACACCGTTTCAAAACAAGAAAGCTTAGTGGATTCTTATAATTTCTAATTTCTTTTCATTCTAAGAGTAGTGCGTCTCAGATCCAAGATAATTGCTCAAATTATATTTAAGAAAATTGATGAAAATATAAAGTTTGTTTGAAAATATTTATTGGTAATTATAAAACCGGAGTGATTGACATGTTCGTAGCGAATGCTGCAGGACCATGTACGTCAACTAGAACGTCTACGTCAAGGAACGTGTCTGTGAGCTCTCGCCCTGGTAAAGATCTAAGTACGTATGAGTGTGTGTGAGTGGGCGGTGTAGTTACGATTGTTGTTACAGACTCCCGCTATTGCTCCGTATGCGACGAGAATGTTCCCGTGCGTGGCTTCGTTGGGCACATGCGAAGTAATCGTGATGCGTTGCGAACCGGGAGGCCAGGCCTGGATGATGGAGTGGCACCCCTGCAGTCAGCCTTTAGGTCCCGGATTGCCACGTATAGAGTTACAACCATAAATTATCATATAATGGTCGAGGAGTTTCTGTTAGAAATTAAAGAAAAAGTGTTGACGTTATTGCGAAGGCAGCTTAAAAATTTA
This sequence comes from Agriotes lineatus, assembly GCA_940337035.1. Taxonomy (NCBI): domain Eukaryota; kingdom Metazoa; phylum Arthropoda; class Insecta; order Coleoptera; family Elateridae; genus Agriotes; species Agriotes lineatus. Next base: position 133,523 of record CALNHX010003190.1, on the reverse strand, counting down.
AAGAGCTTAAAGGTGAATTTGGAATTATTTGGATACTTCGTTTTAGAAAGTAAAGGATTGGAAGAAATCAAGTCATTTAACACGCGCAATGAAATTGTAACTTTGGGTATCGACCTCCATGTATTGTATGATAATTTTTGCGGCATCTTGGATGAGAAGGTGTCTGAATTTCAGGAACGGGAATCTGGTAAGTTGATGTGACCTCGACGATCGCTGTATATTAAGAACACTTGAATTGTTGCAGGCTGGGCTCTTAAGCAGTTGCTGTCGTTGGTCGTCGCCGTCAACAAATACAACCCCCTCAGAGCTTCCTCGTACCTACCACTGCCATCATTTATTGAGCGAACGAAAGCTATTGTCAACGTTCAAAACAAGGATGAGTACTGTTTCGGGTGGGCGATTTTAGCTGGTATTGTTGAACCTAGCGGACCTCCCCATCGTACGAGTTCTTATCCCGATTGTAGAACTGTGTTGGCGTTAGATGGGTTGGAATTTCCATTGAAATTGCCCGATATTCCGAAATTCGAACAACTTAATCCTCAACTTTCGGTTAACGTGTATGGGTTAGAGTCGCGTTTTGAAAATCGAAAAATGATTTGGGAAGTTGTGGGACCTTTGCATTACTCTGTCAAGAAGCGGTTGAGACACGTTAACTTGCTTCTGTTAACTAATGACGAGGGTGACAGTCATTACTGTTGCATTAAAAATTTTTCTCGCCTCGTTTCACAGCAAATAACTGCTAGAAAGGGGGCAAAACATTTTTGTGACGGATGCTTGCATTACTTCCGTACTGAACAGCACTTGCGACAACATATGAAGTTCGATTGTAATCAGGTGTATACCAAAATTCCAACCGATGAGTTGATCGTGGACAAACTTACAAAAATTACCGTTCGTTGTCTACGAAGATTTTGAGACGATTTTAAAACCTGTACAGGAACCTGATACGCAACCAGACCTCGAGAGTTCGTTTACAGTTAAGACGTGCGAGCATGTGCCTTACTCGTTTGCATATTTTATAAAGTGTTCGTACGACGACAGTCTTTCTAAATTTCAAACGTACCGCGGTGAAGATGCTTCAACTGTTTTTATGGGGCGGTTGGATGCAGACGTTCGTTATTTGTATGACAATTTTTTAAAAAACGTGGTTCCTTTGGCGACGATGACTACTGCGGAACTTCAAAATTACGAGGCTGCTACGTCTTGCCATATATGTGATCGACCCTTTGTGACCGATCAGATTAGGGTGCGAGACCATTGTCACCTGACTGGAGCGTATCGGGGTGCTGCACATTCTATCTGTAATCTAAATTTCAAAGTTCCCAATTTTGTACCTGTCTTTTTCCACAACCTAAATTATGATTCTCATTTGTTCGTCAAACAATTCGCCGTCGATAGCGAACAGATCGATGTGATACCTCAAACGAAAGAAAAATATATATCCTTTGGCAAGCATCTGTTAGTAGATGAAATCGATTTTGGTTACAAAACGCAGAAAGTTTATTTACAAATTAGATTTCTAGACAGTTATCGTTTTATGAATCGATCTTTGAGTACCTTAGCTGATTATTTGGCTGACGATCAGTTTTATGAAATTAAAAGGTTGTTTGGGGACGATGCAAAATTTCAATTAATGAGACAGAAAGGCGTGTTTCCATATTCCTTTGTGGACTCCTTCGAAAAATTGAACCTTGCGAAGTTGCCTTCGAAGGTTCAGTTTTTCGACTCTCTACATAAAGAACACATCTCTCAAACTGATTACGATTGTGCTGTGTCTGTGTGGAACACCTTTGACTGTCAAACTTTGGGTGACTACTCGGACATTTATTTAAAAGCTGACGTGTTGATTTTGGCAGACGTGTTTGAAAATTTTAGGAAGTTATGTTTGGAAGCATATAAGTTGGACCCTGCCCAATATTATACGGATCCAGGTCTTAGTTGGGACGCTATGTTACGATCTACGGGTGTCAAATTAGAATTATTAACTGACATGGACATGATACATTTTCTCAAAAAGTCAATTAGGGGTGGTATAAGCACATGTATTGGTAGGAAGGCTATTGCCAACAATTGTTTAGTTCCAAATTATGATTCCTCCGAGCCTACATCATTCATTATGTATTTAGACGCTACAAACCTATACGGTTTTGCGATGCGTCAGTATTTGCCGCACCGAAATTTTGAATGGCTCGCGGCGAAGGAAGTTGAAAATTTTGGTGTGTTTGAAATTGACGATGAGGCGGATACGGGTTTTATTTTGGAGGTTGATCTGCAGTATCCTGAACACTTGCACGACGACCACAATGATTTATCCTTTTGTCCGGAACTTATTATTCCCCCGGGTGGAAAATATAAATGTCCAAAATTGATTCCAAATTTGTACCATAAGACCAAGTATGTGCTTCATTATCGAAATTTAAAACAATGTTTAGATGCTGGTTTAGTTCTTACAAAAATTCACAGAATTCTTAAATTTATTCAATCGCCCTGGTTGCGCTCATATATTGTTATGAATACCGCGTTGCGTAACCGAGCACGAAATGAATTTGAGAAAGATTTTTTTAAGGCTAAAAATAATAGCGTTTTCGGAAAGACGATGGAAAATGTCGACAAGCGATCGGACATCAGGTTGGCGAGCACGTGGGACAATGTCGGCAAGAAACTAGGTGCTGCAGCTCTAATTGCCAAAGCAAATTTTAAGGATTCGGTAATTTTTTCTGAAAATTTGATTGCTGTGGAACTTAATAAAACAGTTGTTTTGTATAATAAACCGATCTATGCAGGTTTCACTATTCTGGACTTATCTAAAATCGTAATGTATGACTTTTTTTATATTTTTTTGAAACAAAAATATGGCAATAATGTCTCCCTACTCTATACAGATACTGACTCGCTAGTAATTCACGTACGGACTGACAATTTCTATGAAGACATAAAAACTAATTTAGATCTTTTTGACACTTCAAATTATAAAGACGGTCGACACGGTATACCTGAAACCGTATCGGTCGTCGGTAAAATGAAAGACGAGTACGCAGGTGTTCCGGTAGAACAATTTTTTGGAGCCGGTGCTAAGTCCTACTGCGTGTTTGTGGGAGGGAAAGAAGTAAAGAAAGCAAAAGGTGTGCAAAAGGCTGCTGCCAATAAATATCTCACTATGGCAACCTATCGCGACGTTGTTGACAATGTGCGTGGTCAGGTTTTTTGCCAAATGTATGTTTTTCGCTCTCACAAGCACACAGTGTACACTGAACTGAAGAATAAAATTGTCCTATCATATCGGGATGATAAGCGCTATCTTATTCCTCAGTCGAATAACACTCTAGCATGGGGTCATGTAGATATAGGCATGTCAGGTGCTAGACCGTTGGACAGATTACTGGAATTATTGCAAGACGATCAGTAATACTACGCGCGGATCAATAACAGTACATTTTTTTTGTCGTTTACATGGTAATGACAGTTTATTTCTTGCAAAGAGTCTCACGAGATTGGTACGTTTACAGAGGTTTTCTTTTCGTAGATATTTAGACATAATTTGATTTCCTTTGTATGTATAATTAGTTAATATGTAATTGTATCGTAAAATGTTAAGTATACATAATTTAATTTTTGTACAATTTGTTATTATGTAATTGTATCATACTATGTTTGTAAGTAGTCATCATATAACATTCTCATCTAGTTCCAATTTAAATGAAATGTGTAATGTTGTTTAGAAGTAGTAATGCATATCTACAGAAGAACTCACATTGAAATCTGTAATGTTGTTCAGAATTAGTAATGCATATCTGAAGAAAAACTCACACAGTTGTACCAGTCTATTAATTAAAAAAAAAGATATTTACTACAAAAAAAATGTTTTATTTTTTTGAGAGTACTACATCATTTCTTTAAGTTACACGAGATTGGTTTTAGGTATCCAAGAATTGTGTCGCTTGTCGAATCCCAACCACTTTACATACAATAAGTTTCCTTTCTTCTTCAGGACCCTTTCAACTAGATATACATCTGAATGTTTTGTTTTTTGCAGTTCATGCTCGTAGAATCCTCCTTTAATTTCGGGACCTTCTTGGTCCGTGAGTCGATAGGTTGTAGGGTTTGTAAGTCGAACTGTAGATATTGTAAATATTTCGTTGCTCCAGCTTGGCGTGTACCCCTTGCTAAATGCCGAACGATACTTGCTAATGCGTACCAAGTCCCCTGTACGAAACTTTTGAGGTTTCGGGTCCACGATCTTTGTGTAACTGTACGCCGTGTTTAACAAAAGTTTTGCATTCTTTAAGTTCACTTGGGCAGGTTTCATTTCTATTGTGCGATGCTTGGTTGTGTTATACTTTGCTACGATCTTGGGTAGGATATCCAACCATTTGTAGGACCCTTGCAGGCTGAACTGCTTCCACATCATGTTCTTCAGTGAGCGGTTGCATCTCTCCACTATGCTGCTCTTCATACTAGAATACGTGCTGTAGTGATTGATATTGTGCTGCCGCATTAATAGTTGAAAAGCGGTGTTGTAAAACTCTTTCCCCAAATCCGTTTGCAAGTTTTGCGGTGACACCTTTACACTCCTCAACACCTTACCCATGGCAGCTGTTACGTCCTTTCCTGTTTTACGTTTTACGGGATAGGCCCACACATACTTTGAGAAAGCATTAATCACTACCAGAATGTAACGAAAGCCCTTATTGACTTTTGCATAAGGAATCATTTCTACCAAATCCGCTTGATATAAATCGTTCAAGGATAACGCGCCTTCTCTTGAAATTTTTTCGTGCTGGTTTGTGGAGTTCGCTAACTATGGCTTCTTTAAGGTTCATTGTCAACTGTTGCTTTCTACACTCCTACGGGACATTTAAGCAGCAGTTGCACGTATAACTTATTGTTTATGGATTCGAATTGCAGTTTATCTCCTCGCCGCAATGTCTTACCGACAAGCGTGTCCTGTGGGATGCCGTTGAGGTGTGATACTACCAAAGGTCCGCTGACTTGAACACTTATGATCTCGCCGGTTGTTAACGGAAAAATGTACTCGTTCTGTCCGAAAATTTTGGAATATCCGATTTCATCGTACCCACGCCCCACTAGCAGCAGTGGTACTTCTATATGGAGTTGATTTACATTTTTCACTTTCATAAAGACATGTCTGGGATGCGCTGCGTGGCGCGTGCTATGGTAGTGCCGTCCAAATTTGTCGATGGGCATTACTCTATCGTCGACTGATGCTTTCTGACCTTACCGCTATTGGCACTCCACTTTTGTACCCCCTTAGTAGATTATTTTCGCGTCTCGCAGGGCTTCGGTGATGCGAACGATCTCATTGGAATGACCCGTGTGTCCAGCTGCCTAAGAAGCTATTAATATACGTAACCGATTCACTAATGAGTTGGGATCCTTCCAAGGAACATATTCCACTTTTTTGTCCGTCACTGTTAGTAATCCCTTGCCACGCCGTGGTACCTTTGTCGCTGGTCTGCCGGGAGCTCTTATGGTTGAGGAGGCAGTTAGAGGTCGTACTATTTTCATGTATTTAGACCCTGCGTTACCACTAACTCTTTGTGTGGAGTCGTAGTTTACACGATTTGAGGCGGAACGATCCACTAAATCTAGATATTGCTCTAAATCTGCGTTTTTGTATATATTTGGTTTCTTTTTAAACATCAATTCGTACAATCCTGGAGTGCCTTTGTAGACTATTCTGTTGCCGTTGTCTGTAATAACGATATTTTCACCCTCGAATTTGATTTCTTTATTTCCTATAGCAAACTTATCTCCCTCTATGTCGAATCGAACTCCGTAGTGCAAATCGTACTTGTCCTCAGTATCTCGTATCATTCCTTCCACGTATGTGCGAGCTAACCCTTGAAATTGTTCTAAATATTGACCAAGAACTTCCGGTGCCAGCATTTGTTGGATGGTTTCTCTGGCCGCTTGTACAGCACCTTCTTCTGCTGCCGCCTCAGCAACCTCCGTTTGCAACTGCTCATCGTATTCCTCTACTGGTTCACTCTCGGATAACACATGCGTCTGCAAAAATCGAGGTGTGGAGGTGCGTGATGGCCCCGGTGTAGAGGTGTATGATGGCCCCGGTATGGAAGTGTGTGACGATCCCGGAAGGTTTGTCGCAGAAACTTGGCCTGGAGTGGTTATCGCTCGCGGACGGGGCAAGGTAGAGGGAGTGGATACTCTACGTTTAATTGTTATTGGCAAATAATCCGCTTTTGGTTCGCCCACTGGCACACCTTCTTGCTTTATAGTTGTCAGCAATTCGGTGAGCGGTTTGGAAAGAGGTTTAAATTGCTCAGCTAAAATCGACTGGGATTGGGCGATGTCTGCTTTTAAAGCTGCGTATTTACGTCTAACGGATTGTCGGGTTTTGATAAGTTCCCTGGCTAAACGCTTATCCATGTTGCAACTCCTTCAGTTGTTGGTAAACTACTACCTTCCCTTCTTTGGCTGCTGTCTATATATTAAAGTAATTGTCGAAACCTTTTCTATATCGTCCCGCGTTGGTTTCGCTTTCTTTACCGATCACTAAAAATCCGTGATCCTCATTCCAACAATAAGAGCACAATGCTTTAAATTTGTCGAATGACATGTCCGTGTTGACATGATCGTCGTAAATGTGCTTCAGATTGGTGTTGTCTTGTTGGAATATGATGACGAGATTTGCATTATCTCTTATGAGCTGCTTAGGAATAGATGAATACGTCTGACATAGATAAAAACAATCTATGTTTCGGTGACGTCCGAAACAAAAATAATCTCGAATTATGCTTTGCGTCTCGCAAGCTACGTCGTCAAAAACTATCACGAAATGTTCTTTTGCTTCCTGGGGTTTGATCACCTCACAATCGTTACTATATTCGAAGAATCCAATGTCTCTCAATGGTTGAAAGGCTTCTCTCAGATAATTATATTTGGGTTGATCGAGTGTTTTCGAATATATATAAAGGTTTCCGAATCGCAACCCATTTCGATGCACTAGTAAACTGATCATGAGGTTGGTTTTTCCAGATCCGGATCGACCTATGACCGCACATCGTTTACATCCTTTACCCAGTAAAGCGCTGTGCTTTCTGTAAGTCTCGGATATGGAATTTGTTGTGTGATTTACTACCGGTAAGGAACACCCTTGCTTCACAATTTTGACGTTTTCCATCGTTTTCGCTCGGAAGGAAACTGCGCTCTACCCGCCGTGCGTTCTCGTTATATTTGTTAATTCCGTTTGAAGAACATCAGTCGTGTGTAAGTCTTTAAGATGAAAGCTACTAAGCGTAAACAAACCAGTCATCACCGAAGCGCCAAGCGGAAAGGTCGCGGTTTCCTGAATACCCTTATTGACAAATTACCCTTTGAACTACACATACCAGGGTACAAGTTTTGCGGACCTGGTACCCGACTTAAAAAACGTCTTTCTCGAGGCGATCGAGGAAGGAATCCTCTGGACGAGGCCTGCAAGCAACACGACATCGCATACTCACAATCTAGCGATCTTTCGACACGTCACGCGGCAGATAAAGTTCTAGCAGAGAAAGCTTGGGAACGTGTTAAAGCAAAAGACTCTACTCTTGGGGAAAGAGCTGCAGCCCTTGCTGTTACTGGAATTATGAAAGGAAAGACGAAAGTCGGAATGGGTGTGAAACGGAAGCGTACACGGCGAACGCATTCCAAACGGGTCGGTATCACAGTCCGCTCGCATTCAGGAGGAGCTTTAAAAACAAGGAGGAGGAGGCGGAAGCGGTCAAGAGTACTACCTCTTCCGAAGAGAGGAGGCATATTGCCGCTTGTACCCATACTTGCTGCATTAGGAGCATTGGGATCCCTCGGAGGTGGTGCTGCAGCAGTCGCTAAAGCAGTGGGAGACTCAAAGGCTGCTAAAAAGAATCTCCAGGAAAAGGAGCGACATAACAAAGCTATGGAATCCATTGCTCGCGGAAAAGGGTTATATCTACGACCGTATCAGTCAAAAAACTACCGTTGAAGCTGCCGCGCCGCGCGTTAACCAACATCGATATTACAGACTACGTTAAACGCCTAGAAATTCCACACTTTAGGGGAATATTTATGCGGGATGCCCTGCCTATCAAGATTCGTAAACGAGAATGTGGTGTCACTAACTTGGACGATGATGTAGGACCTGGCACGCATTGGACGGCTTACGTAAAAGTGGATACCTTTGTTCTGTATTTCGATAGCATCGGTCGCTTACAACCTCCAACCGAATTAGTGAAATACTTTCGTAGCGATGGTGGCAATAACACGATCACGTATAATTCTAATAGATATCAACGACTCATGTCATACACATGCGGTCACCTGTGTCTCAAATTTCTATATAACTTTGCGAAACCGCTTTTGTCGACAGTTTAAGTGTTGCGCTTCATCATGTCTAGTATATTCACTCTGACAGGTGATTCATCAATCCTTACTGCGAATTTTGACCCCCCTATTTTCTTAGACGACGGTAGCGAATATGTTTTGGGGTTGTTAAGTTTCGAAACCTACAATACTATTGCTAACATTAGACCTCCCAACAATGAATTTCATCTCGTCGGACTACCTCATATTACTATACCTGAGGGTGCATACGAAATTACGGACATTGCCGACTTTCTGCATAACCAACTTGAGTCTAGCGGAAGTAATGGGCGGGTGCTGCTACGCGGAAACAACAGCACCTTAAAAACCGAAATAAAATCGAACGTTCCAATCGACTTTACATGTGACAATACTATCCGAGACATGTTGGGATTTGACAGCAAAATTTATGATGCGAATATGTGGCATGCAGGTGAACATGTTACGAAAATTTTGAACATTAACTCCATCCTTATCCACTGCAATATCTCTGTCGGTTCCTATAAAAATGGTAAGCCTGGCCACATCGTTCATCAATTCTTCCCCATAGTGCCGCCTGGGTACAAAATAGTGGAAACACCTAACCCTGTCATTTACCTACCGATCAGCACGAGACAGATCACTAACCTAACTGTTAAAATACTGGACCAGACTGATACCCCCGTCAGTTTTAGTAAGGAAACCGTCACGGTAACATTGCATTTAAAGAAGTTATAATGGGTTTTCGATTCAACCTTTCACCCTACCATGTCCAACCCAGTTCGTATAAGAGACGTTGTCCACAGCCTTGTAAAATCAGTTCAGCTTCGTCCGCCAAGCAGTTAACAAAGGCAAACAGAGACTTCTTGCGATCGTTGGGTTTTAAAGTGCTGTCATGAGTATTCTAAATATTGGGGAACGTGTCCTCGTCGACAACTCCATCGTTAGCAATCAGTTGCACACCCATCAACCGTATACAAACCGTTTCGACTATAACGATGAAATTCGAATTCCAATTCCTGAAGATATGTCAACTCTACCAGGTTTGAGCTATCTATACATAGAGGGAAAATTACGGAAAGCAACCGGTGAAGTTACGACGGCTAAATTTCTTAACAATGGGTTGGCTCACTTATTTAGCGAAATCCGATACGAAATCAATGGTGTCGTTGTCGATTCTGTTACCAAACCTGGTATTACATCTACTCTTAAGGGATATGTGTCCTATACCTCTGATGATGTGAAAAAGCTTCAAAATGCTGGCTGGTTGTACGCCCCCAATACTCACATTACCGATGCACAGGGCAACTTCAGTGCCTGCATACCTTTGAGAATGCTGTTAGGTTTTGCAGAAGATTATGGAAAAGTTATACTTAACATCCGACAAGAACTTGTCCTGATTCGCAGCAATACCGATGCCGACGCTGTATTCAGTGCTACCGTAGCGGAGACGGCTAAAGTTACGATTGACAAGCTGTATTGGAAAGTTCCACATGTCACTCCAGGTCTTGCTCAAGAATTATCTCTAACCAAATACATTGACAAAAATATCGACACGCAAGTAGCGTTTCGCAGCTGGCAACTTCATATCATACCAGGCGTTAATGCCGTGACTCAACATTCTCATGCCATTGCAACAACCACCAAATTGCAAACCCCCAGATACGTCATCGTAGGTTTTCAGACGGAACGTTCGGGGCTCATCTCTAAGGACAATAGCCATTTCGACAAAATTAATCTTACGAATTTCCGAGTTTATCTCAACACCGAACGTTTCCCCTACGATAATTTACATAACAATTATGGCCTCAATCATTACGCCACGTTATACGATATGTACTCCAAGTTTCAATCATCCTATTATAACAAGACCGACGAGCCTTGGTTCACGCCCAATGAGTTTGCTGACAAATCACCCATTGTTGTGATCGATTGTTCCCATCAAAAAGACTACCTCCATGCAAACGCTGTCGTTTTTCGAGTTGAATTTGAAACTTCCGCTAACGTGCCAGCCAACACAACCGCGTATTGTCTCGTTCTTCACGATCGGGTTTTTACTTATAACGCGTTGTCAAAAGCAGTTAAACAACTGTAATTTCTCAAAACCACTTCAGTTGCACCTCGCCTTTTAACGTAACTGGATCGTGCTCCCACCACTTAATACGATGAAGCTCATTATCGACATTCAAGGCTTCAAGACGTCGGATAAGCACTTCAGCCCAAAAGAGTTAGCCGCCTACGACGGTACCTCAGTATCACACTACGTCTTAAAATCACCGTTTCCGTTCACCGCCTTACCATCTCATTTACAACAACAAGCCCACTGGGTAATGACTAATCACCATTGCATCGATTGGAATGAGGGATTTACTCCAGCATACATGTTTCCTGCAATTTTGCGACGTCTTCTGCACGATGTCACCGAAGTATATGTGAAAGGTCGAGAAAAAGCAGTTTTTCTACGCCGCTATACCAATATCCCCATCATCGAAGTTGAAGAACAACCGGCCCTCACCCCATCACAACCCGCTTGTTTATATCATTCTGCTCCAGTTTGTTATTGTGCTTTGTCTAACGTTTACCATATCTATAATCACTATGTAATGGAATAAAACAACTTTTTAATTTTTATTGTGTTTTTATTTGCATACAATATATACAGTGTTACTACATGGGTTAAACACCTACGTACTAGTGGAAAAGCGTTCTACATAAATTGTGTAAATTCTCGATACGCATACGCCCACGTATGCAAATTGTACACCTGATTCTTCGAGTCGTCAAACTGCACGCTCTTCTTCATTTTCCTTCCTCTCTATAAAGTCTTTCACCTCACACATGTGTTCGTCCAGACCGAGACTAGCCATTAAATCTACAAGGAGGCCTTCATTTATGGCTCCGTTTAAAAATAGTCGACCAACAGCAACACCGTTTTTGTACATTTTTTCTTTTTTCTTCAGTTCCTCGTCACTGAACCAACCAAAACCGTATATGGCTTCGTGAGACGCGTCAAACGCCAAATCTTCCAACAAACTCACTAATCGTTTAACCGCACTAGGTACGTCTCTTGCAGTTGGTCGAGCGGCTTCTCTATACCACATCCACATGACTAAGCTTCTAGTGGTTAAATGCGATGTTGCGTGCATTATATTTAGTTAAATGTTACAGGTGATCAATATTTGAAATATATCTCCAGAAGAGCGAGCCATATCCACTCCTAACTTGAAGTGTGAACATGCCGGTTGGTGTAGCGTTAATTTTCGTTGTAGATTTACACGGTAGATCGAATACTGAGACACGTTCTTCCAGCATTTCAGCAAAGGGATGCTTTGGGTGGTAGTCCACATCCAGCGTCAGCGATGTATTTCCTTTTCTAGCAAAATATTTTAAAATGTTTTTTTCCAAATTGGCAATCAGTCGTTTCCGTTTTTCTTGTTGATTTTGGCTATCGCCAGCCATAGCAGTCACTACATATGCGTCAAATTCCAAGTCTAAATTTCTGAGTCCCGAGGAATTTCTCACTATTTTAGCTAAATTGTTTTTTGCATCTTCAAACCAGAAAGCACAGCACAACTTTACAGCGTGCTTTAATGTGATTTCATGTGAAGAATCGTCACTTGGAGTCTGATCCATTATTTTATACGTAAACGAATAGTGTGCGAACTTGACGTAAGTTATAAAACAATTAACGAGACCATGATAATGCGCAACCTTTTATACTTTCGATTATCCCGAAGGTCATCGCCTTTTTTCATTAAATAGTTTAAGGACTCGGTGGTCTAATGGTATGACACCTGGGGAGCCAATCGGTGCATTCAAGGGAATTCTAGACACTGCGCCTCAGGAGATCTGGGTTCGAATCCTAGTCGAGTCAATTTTTTAATAAATAATGATTTATTTAGTAGACAATGAGAATAGCCCATCCACATGACTAAGCTAATACCTGCAGACCAAGTTCTTCTATTTGAACGTCGCACCGAACAATGTTACTACCATACTTTAAAATTTCATACATGGAAACAGTGTTCTCGGTTGTTACCGCCAGGTCTTGCAACACACTCCGTATATTGCTAATGCAGTCCCCAGGCAGGTTTGCAATACCCGTCACTATTTTGTGATAAAATTGCTCAAAGTTCTGCGCTTTTAGAACTCCGAATCGCAATTCCACCAGCCTCTGCAAGTCCCACAGCTCTTCCAACGATTCTTTCGATAAGTAGACTTCACTCTGTCCCACTTCTTCAATTTTTAGTATCTTCTTTTCCTGAAGTTCCAAGAATGTATACTGTTTCCGTGCAGCTACCAGCGGAGACCACTGCTCTTCGGAGGAGGAATAGAAATAATTCGTCAGGATCCCCTGATTTTCAATTAGGGTAGCCCAATCCAACTCCTCGAACTCCACCCAATCGTTTTTGTTTCCTCTTATTTGAATCACTGGGGAAAATCCGGAGTTCGCCCTTAACCCCACACACACGTACTTTGAACTGGAGTTGTTTAACTTGTACGTTGTACTATTCAGAAGCACCGGACATAACTGCACTTTATGTACTCTCGTAGTACTGCTCGCCACCGCAGCTACTTGTCGACCCTTAACTACTTCTATGGCTTTTAACAAGGCTTCCATATCAGCGTTCGAATGCTACTACCCTTGCAGACTCTTTTACGCGCTTTTATTCTCACATTTCCAAGGTTACATGTGGATCCTTGACCTTGAGCAACCGAACTTGCAAAATAGCGCTGACCTTGATCGTTGACTTAGCCTTCCAAGTGGCCTCGACCTTCAAGTTTAGCCTTGACCTTGAAGTTCAGCCTTGCAAAATAGCCTTGACCTTGAACTCAAGGACAAGTGGTGGGGGGAGGTTCTACAACTGTCTATTCTAACCTACTAACACGCACAATATGAACGATTTAGTTCAGCTGGCTGTCGAATTACCGCTCTGAGATGTTCGTCTAGTGTGTATTTTTTAGATTATGCACTTGCAAATGGCCGCATGGAAATATAAAGCTTTACGTGCCCTTCTGGTGTGTTTACGAGTACCAGAATTACAAAGGAAATTTCTCTATGCCCTTCCTTGCAATTGGATGTCGAACTTGCATTAAGATAGCGTTTAACAAGAACATTTGGGACTTCAACGGACTTTTCATAATATATTAGTATATTTTATCCGCATTCATGGCATCCATAACGCACAATATGCACGATTTAGTTCAGCTGGCTGTCGAATTACCGCTGTGAGATGTTCGTCTAGTGTGTATTTTTTATATTATGCACTTGCAAATGGCCACATAAAAATATAAAGTTTTACGTGCACTTCTGGTGTATTTTACGAGTACTAGAATTACAAAGGAAATTTCTCTATGCCTTTCCTAGCAATTGTATGTCAAATTTGCATTAAGATAGCGTTTAACAAGAGCATTTGCGACTTCCGCGGACTTTTCATAATATATTAATATATTTTATCTGCATTCATGGCATCCATCACGCATAATATGCACGATTTAGTTCAGCTGGCTGTCGAATTACCGCTGTGAGATGTTCGTCTAGTGTGTATTTTTTATATTATGCACTTGCAAATGGCCACATGGAAATATAAAGCTTTACGTGCACTTCTGGTGTATTTTACGAGTACCAGAATTACAAAGGAAATTTCTATATGCCTTTCCTAGCAATTGGATGCCGAATTTCCATTAAGATAGCGTTTAAAAATAGCATTTGCGACTTCCGCGGACTTTTCATTATATTTTAATATATTTTATCAGCATTCATGGCATCCAACACGCACAATATGAACGATTTAGTTCAGCTGGCTGTCGAATTACCGCTCCGAGATGTTCGTCTAGTGTGTATTTTTTAGATTATGCACTTGCAAATGGCCACATGGAAATATAAAGTTTTACGTGCACTTCTGGTGTATTTTACGAGTACCAGAATTACAAAGAAAATTTCTCTATGCCTTTCCTAGCAATTGTATGTCGAATTTGCATTAAGATAGCGTTTAACAGGAGCATTTGCGACTTCCGCGGACTTTTCATAATATATTAATATACTTTATCTGCATTCATGGCATCCATCACGCACAATATGCACGATTTAGTTCAGCTGGCTGTCGAATTACCGCTGTGAGATGTTCGTCTAGTGTGTATTTTCTATATTATGCACTTGCAAATGGCCACATGGAAATATAAAGTTTTACGTGCACTTCTGGTGTATTTTACGAGTACCAGAATTACAAAGGAAATTTCTCTATGCCTTTCCTAGCAATTGGATGCCGAATTTGCATTAAGATAGCGTTTAAAAATAGCATTTGCGACTTCCGCGGACTTTTCATTATATTTTAATATATTTTATCAGCATTCATGGCATCCAACACGCACAATATGAACGATTTAGTTCAGCTGGCTGTCGAATTACCGCTCTGAGATGTTCGTCTAGTGTGTATTTCTTAGATCATGCACTTGCAAATGGCCTCATGGAAATATAAAGCTTTACGTGCCCTTCTGGTGTGTTTACGAGTACCAGAATTACAAAGGAAATTTCTTTATGCCCTTCCTAGCAATTGGATGCCGAATTTGCATTAAGATAGCGTTTAAAAATAGCATTTGCGACTTCCACGGACTTTTCATTATATTTTAATATATTTTATCAGCATTCATGGCATCCAACACGCACAATATGAACGATTTAGTTCAGCTGGCTCTCGAATTTCCGCTGTGAGATGTTCGTCTAGTGTGTATTTTTTAGATTATGCACTTGCAAATGGCCGCATGGAAATATAAAGCTTTACGTGCCCTTCTGGTGTATTTTACGAGTACCAGAATTACAAAGGAAATTTCTCTATGCCCTTCCTAGCAATTGGATGTCGAATTTGCATTAAGATAGAGTTTAAAAATAGTATTTGCGACTTCAGCGTACTTTTCATTATATTTTAATATATTTTATCCGCATTCATGGCATCCATCACGCACAATATGAACGATTTAGTTCAGCTGGCTGTCGAATTACCGCTCTGAGATGTTCGTCTAGTATGTATTTTTTAGATTATGCACTTGCAAATGGCCGCATGGACATATAAAGCTTTACGTGCACTTCTGGTGTATTTTACGAGTACCAGAATTACAAATGAAATTTCTCTATGCCCTTTCTAGCAATTGGATGCCGATTTTGTATTAAGATAGCGTTTAACAAGAGCATTTGCGACTTTCGCGGACTTTTCATATTATACTAATGTATTTTAACCCATTCATGGCATCAATCACGCACAATATGAGCGATTTAGTTCAGCTGGCTGTCGAATTACCGCTGTGAGATGTTCGTCTAGTGTGAATTTTTTAGATTATGCACTTGCAAATGGCCGCATGGAAATATAAAGCTTTACGTGCCCTTCTGGTGTGTTTACGAGTACCAGAATTACAAAGGAAATTTCACTATGCCCTTCCTAGCAATTGGATGTCGAATTTGCATTAAGATAGAGTTTAAAAATAGTATTTGCGACTTCAGCGTACTTTTCATTATATTTTAATATATTTTATCCGCATTCATGGCATCCATCACGCACAATATGAACGATTTAGTTCAGCTGGCTGTCGAATTACCGCTCTGAGATGTTCGTCTAGTATGTATTTTTTAGATTATGCACTTACAAATGGCCGCATGGACATATAAAGCTTTACGTGCACTTCTGGTGTATTTTACGAGTACCAGAATTACAAAGGAAATTTCACTATGCCTTTCCTAGCAATTGGATGCCGAATTTGCATTAAGATAGCGTTTAAAAATAGCATTTGCGACTTCCGCGGACTTTTCATTATATTTTAATATATTTTATCAGCATTCATGGCATCCAACACGCACAATATGAACGATTTAGTTCAGCTGGCTGTCGAATTACCGCTCTGAGATGTTCGTATAGTGTGTATTTTTTAGATTATGCACTTGCAAATGGCCACATGGAAATATAAAGTTTTACGTGCACTTCTGGTGTATTTTACGAGTACCAGAATTACAAAGGAAATTTCTCTATGCCTTTCCTAGCAATTGTATGTCGAATTTGCATTAAGATAGCGTTTAACAGGAGCATTTGCGACTTCCGCGGACTTTTCATAATAATTTAATATATTTTATCTGCATTCATGGCATCCATCACGCACAATATGCACGATTTAGTTCAGCTGGCTGTCGAATTACCGCTCTGAGATGTTCGTCTAGTATGTATTTTTTAGATTATGCACTTGCAAATGGCCGCATGGACATATAAAGCTTTACGTGCACTTCTGGTGTATTTTACGAGTACCAGAATTACAAATGAAATTTCTCTATGCCCTTTCTAGCAATTGGATGCCGATTTTGTATTAAGATAGCGTTTAACAAGAGCATTTGCGACTTTCGCGGACTTTTCATATTATACTAATGTATTTTATCCCATTCATGGCATCAATCACGCACAATATGAGCGATTTAGTTCAGCTGGCTGTCGAATTACCGCTGTGAGATGTTCGTCTAGTGTGTATTTTTTAGATTATGCACTTGCAAATGGCCGCATGGAAATATAAAGCTTTACGTGCCCTTCTGGTGTGTTTACGAGTACCAGAATTACAAAGGAAATTTCTCTATGCCCTTCCTAGCAATTGGATGTCGTATTTGCATTAAGATAGCGTTTAACAAGAGCATTTGCGACTTCAGCGGACTTTTTATTATATTTTAATATATTTTATCCGCATTCATGGCATCCATCACGCACAATATGAACGATTTAGTTCAGCTGGCTGTCGAACTATCGCACTGAGATGTTCGTCTAGTGTGTATTTTTTAGATTATGCACTTGCAAATGGCCGCATGGAAATATAAAGCTTTACGTGCCCTTCTGGTGTGTTTACGAGTACCAGAATTACAAAGGGAATTTATTTATGCCCTTCCTAGCAATTGGATGTCGATTTGCATTAAGATAGCGTTTAACAAGAGCATTTGCGACTTCAGCGGACTTTTCATTATATTTTAATATATTTTATCCGCATTCATGGCATCCACCACGCACAATATGAACGATTTAGTTCAGCTGGCTGTCGAACTACCACACTGAGATGTTCGTCTTGTGTGTATTTTTTAGATTATGTACTTACAAATGGCCACATGGAAATATAAAGCTTTACGTGCAATTCTGGTGTATTTTACGAGTACCAGAATTACAAAGAAAATTTCTCTATGCCCTTCCTAGCAATTGGATGTCGAATTTGCATTAAGATAGAGTTTAAAAATAGTATTTGCGACTTCAGCGTACTTTTCATTATATTTTAATATATTTTATCCGCATTCATGGCATCCATCACGCACAATATGAACGATTTAGTTCAGCTGGCTGTCGAATTACCGCTCTGAGATGTTCGTCTAGTATGTATTTTTTAGATTATACACTTGCAAATGGCCGCATGGACATATAAAGCTTTACGTGCACTTCCGGTGTATTTTACAAGTACCAGAATTACAAAGGAAATTTCACTATGCCTTTCCTAGCAATTGGATGCCGAATTTGCATTAAGTTAGCCTTCAACAAGAGCATTTGCGACTTCAGCGTACTTTTCATTATATTTTAATATATTTTATCCGCATTCATGGCATCCATAACGAACAATATGCACGATTTAGTTCAGCTGGCTGATTAATTACCGCTGTGAGATGTTCGTCTAGTGTGTATTTTTTAGATTATGCACTTGCAAATGGCCGCATGGAAATATAAAGCTTTACGTGCCCTTCTGGTGTGTTTACGAGTACCAGAATTACAAAGAAAATTTCTCTATGCCCTTCCTAGCAATTGGATGTCGTATTTGCATTAAGATAGCGTTTAACAAGAGCATTTGCAACTTCAGCGGACTTTTTATTATATTTTAATATATTTTATCCGCATTCATGGCATCCATCACGCACAATATGAACGATTTAGTTCAGCTGGCTGTCGAACTACCGCACTGAGATGTTCGTCTAGTGTGTATTTTTTAGATTATGCACTTGCAAATGGCCGCATGGAAATATAAAGCTTTACGTGCACTTCTGGTGTGTTTACGAGTACCAGAATTACAAAGGAAATTTATTTATGCCCTTCCTAGCAATTGGATGTCGATTTGCATTAAGATAGCGTTTAACAAGAGCATTTGCGACTTCAGCGGACTTTTCATTATATTTTAATATATTTTATCCGCATTCATGGCATCCACCACGCACAATATGAACGATTTAGTTCAGCTGGCTGTCGAACTACCACACTGAGATGTTCGTCTTGTGTGTATTTTTTAGATTATGTACTTACAAATGGCCACATGGAAATATAAAGCTTTACGTGCAATTCTGGTGTATTTTACGAGTTCCAGAATTACAAAGGAAATATCTCTATGCCCTTCCTAGCAATTGGATGCTAAATTTGCGTTAAGATAGCTTTTAACAAGAGCATTTGCGACTTCAGCGGACTTTTCATTATATTTTAATATATTTTATCCGCTTTCATGGCATCCATCACGCACAATATGAACGATTTAGTTCAGCTTGCTGTCGAACTACCGCACTGAGATGTTCGTCTAGTGTGTATTTTTTAGATGGCCGCATGGACATATAAAGCTTTACGTGCACTTCTGGTGTATTTTACGAGTACCAGAATTACAAAGGAAATTTCTCTATGCCCTTCCTAGCAATTGGATGTCGAATTTGCATTAAGATAGAGTTTAAAAATAGTATTTGCGACTTCAGCGTACTTTTCATTATATTTTAATATATTTTATCCGCATTCATGGCATCCATCACGCACAATATGGACGACTTAGTTCAGCTGGCTGTCGAATTACCGCTCTGAGATGTTCGTCTTGTGTGTATTTTTTAGATTATGTACTTACAAATGGCCACATGGAAATATAAAGTTTTACGTGCACTTCTGGTGTATTTTACGAGTACCAGAATTACAAGGGAAATTTCACTATGCCTTTCCTAGCAATTGGATGCCGAATTTGCATTAAGTTAGCCTTTAACAAGAGCATTTGCGACTTCCGCGGCCTTTTCATAATATATTAATATATTTTATCTGCATTCATGGCATCCATAACGCACAATATGCACGATTTAGTTCAGCTGGCTGTCGAATTATCGCTGTGAGATGTTCGTCTAGTGTGTATTTTTTATATTATGCACTTGCAAATGGCCACATGGAAATGTAAAGTTTTACGTGCACTTCTGGTGTATTTTACGAGTACCAGAATTACAAAGGAAATTTCACTATGCCTTTCCTAGCAATTGGATGCCGAATTTGCATTAAGTTAGCCTTTAACAAGAGCATTTGCGACTTCCGCGGCCTTTTCATAATATATTAATATATTTTATCTGCATTCATGGCATCCATAACGCACAATATGCACGATTTATTGCAGCTGGCTGTCGAATTACCGCTGTGACATGTTCGTCTAGTGTGTATTTTTTATATTATGCACTTGCAAATGGCCACATGGAAATATAAAGCTTTACGTGCACTTCTGGTGTATTTTACGAGTACCAGAATTACAAAGGATATTTCTCTATGCCTTTCCTAGCAATTGGATGCCGAATTTGCATTAAGATAGTGTTTAAAAATAGCATTTGCGACTTCCGCGGACTTTTCATTATATTTTATCAGCATTCATGGCATCCAACACGCACAATATGAACGATTTAGTTCAGCTGGCTGTCGAATTACCGCTCTGAGATGTTCGTCTAGTGTGTATTTTTTAGATTATGCACTTGCAAATGGCCGCATGGAAATATAAAGCTTTACGTGCCCTTCTGGTGTGTTTACGAGTACCAGAATTACAAAGGAAATTTCTCTATGCCCTTCCTAGCAATTGGATGTCGAACTTGCATTAAGATAGCGTTTAACAAGAACATTTGCGACTTCAACGGACTTTTCATAATATATTAGTATATTTTATCCGCATTCATGGCATCCATAACGCACAATATGCACGATTTAGTTCAGCTGGCTGTCGAATTACCGCTCTGAGATGTTCGTCTAGTGTGTATTTTTTATATTATGCACTTGCAAATGGCCACATGGAAATATAAAGTTTTACGTGCACTTCTGGTGTATTTTACGAGTACCAGAATTACAAAGGAAATTTCTCTATGCCTTTCCTAGCAATTGTATGTCGAATTTGCATTAAGATAGCGTTTAACAAGAGCATTTGCGACTTCCGCGGACTTTTCATAATATATTAATATATTTTATCTGCATTCATGGCATCCATCACGCATAATATGCACGATTTAGTTCAGCTGGCTGTCGAATTACCGCTGTGAGATGTTCGTCTAGTGTGTATTTTTTAAATTATGCACTTGCAAATGGCCACATGGAAATATAAAGTTTTACGTGCACTTCTGGTGTATTTTACGAGTACCAGAATTACAAAGAAAATTTCTCTATGCCCTTCCTAGCAATTGGATGTCGAATTTGCATTAAGATAGAGTTTAAAAATAGTATTTGCGACTTCAGCGTACTTTTCATTATATTTTAATATATTTTATCCGCATTCATGGCATCCATCACGCACAATATGAACGATTTAGTTCAGCTGGCTGTCGAATTACCGCTCTGAGATGTTCGTCTAGTATGTATTTTTTAGATTATGCACTTACAAATGGCCGCATGGACATATAAAGCTTTACGTGCACTTCTGGTGTATTTTACGAGTACCAGAATTACAAAGGAAATTTCACTATGCCTTTCCTAGCAATTGGATGCCGAATTTGCATTAAGATAGCGTTTAAAAATAGCATTTGCGACTTCCGCGGACTTTTCATTATATTTTAATATATTTTATCAGCATTCATGGCATCCAACACGCACAATATGAACGATTTAGTTCAGCTGGCTGTCGAATTACCGCTCTGAGATGTTCGTCTAGTGTGTATTTTTTAGATTATGCACTTGCAAATGGCCACATGGAAATATAAAGTTTTACGTGCACTTCTGGTGTATTTTACGAGTACCAGAATTACAAAGGAAATTTCTCTATGCCTTTCCTAGCAATTGTATGTCGAATTTGCATTAAGATAGCGTTTAACAGGAGCATTTGCGACTTCCGCGGACTTTTCATAATATATTAATATATTTTATCTGCATTCATGGCATCCATCACGCACAATATGCACGATTTAGTTCAGCTGGCTGTCGAATTACCGCTGTGAGATGTTCGTCTAGTGTGTATTTTCTATATTATGCACTTGCAAATGGCCACATGGAAATATAAAGTTTTACGTGCAATTCTGGTGTATTTTACGAGTACCAGAATTACAAAGGAAATTTCTCTATGCCTTTCCTAGCAATTGGATGCCGAATTTGCATTAAGATAGCGTTTAAAAATAGCATTTGCGACTTCCGCGGACTTTTCATTATATTTTAATATATTTTATCAGCATTCATGGCATCCAACACGCACAATATGAACGATTTAGTTCAGCTGGCTGTCGAATTACCGCTCTGAGATGTTCGTCTAGTGTGTATTTCTTAGATTATGCACTTGCAAATGGCCGCATGGAAATATAAAGCTTTACGTGCCCTTCTGGTGTGTTTACGAGTACCAGAATTACAAAGGAAATTTCTTTATGCCCTTCCTAGCAATTGGATGCCGAATTTGCATTAAGATAGCGTTTAAAAATAGCATTTGCGACTTCCACGGACTTTTCATTATATTTTAATATATTTTATCAGCATTCATGGCATCCAACACGCACAATATGAACGATTTAGTTCAGCTGGCTCTCGAATTTCCGCTGTGAGATGTTCGTCTAGTGTGTATTTTTTAGATTATGCACTTGCAAATGGCCGCATGGAAATATAAAGCTTTACGTGCCCTTCTGGTGTATTTTACGAGTACCAGAATTACAAAGGAAATTTTTCTATGCCCTTCCTAGCAATTGGATGTCGAATTTGCATTAAGAAAGAGTTTAAAAATAGTATTTGCGACTTCAGCGTACTTTTCATTATATTTTAATATATTTTATCCGCATTCATGGCATCCATCACGCACAATATGAACGATTTAGTTCAGCTGGCTGTCGAATTACCGCTCTGAGATGTTCGTCTAGTATGTATTTTTTAGATTATGCACTTGCAAATGGCCGCATGGACATATAAAGCTTTACGTGCACTTCTGGTGTATTTTACGAGTACCAGAATTACAAATGAAATTTCTCTATGCCCTTTCTAGCAATTGGATGCCGATTTTGTATTAAGATAGCGTTTAACAAGAGCATTTGCGACTTTCGCGGACTTTTCATATTATACTAATGTATTTTATCCCATTCATGGCATCAATCACGCACAATATGAGCGATTTAGTTCAGCTGGCTGTCGAATTACCGCTGTGAGATGTTCGTCTAGTGTGTATTTTTTAGATTATGCACTTGCAAATGGCCGCATGGAAATATAAAGCTTTACGTGCCCTTCTGGTGTGTTTACGAGTACCAGAATTACAAAGGAAATTTCTCTATGCCCTTCCTAGCAATTGGATGTCGTATTTGCATTAAGATAGCGTTTAACAAGAGCATTTGCGACTTCAGCGGACTTTTTATTATATTTTAATATATTTTATCCGCATTCATGGCATCCATCACGCACAATATGAACGATTTAGTTCAGCTGGCTGTCGAACTATCGCACTGAGATGTTCGTCTAGTGTGTATTTTTTAGATTATGCACTTGCAAATGGCCGCATGGAAATATAAAGCTTTACGTGCCCTTCTGGTGTGTTTACGAGTACCAGAATTACAAAGGAAATTTATTTATGCCCTTCCTAGCAATTGGATGTCGATTTGCATTAAGATAGCGTTTAACAAGAGCATTTGCGACTTCAGCGGACTTTTCATTATATTTTAATATATTTTATCCGCATTCATGGCATCCACCACGCACAATATGAACGATTTAGTTCAGCTGGCTGTCGAACTACCACACTGAGCTGTTCGTCTTGTGTGTATTTTTTAGATTATTCACTTGCAAATGTCCACATGGAAATATAAAGCTTTACGTGCACTTCTGGTGTATTTTACGAGTACCAGAATTACAAAGGAAATTTCTCTATGCCTTTCCTAGCAATTGGATGCCGAATTTGCATTAAGATAGCGTTTAAAAATAGCATTTGCGACTTCCACGGACTTTTCATTATATTTTAATATATTTTATCAGCATTCATGGCATCCAACACGCACAATATGAACGATTTAGTTCAGCTGGCTCTCGAATTTCCGCTGTGAGATGTTCGTTTAGTGTGTATTTTTTAGATTATGCACTTGCAAATGGCCGCATGGAAATATAAAGCTTTACGTGCCCTTCTGGTGTATTTTACGAGTACCAGAATTACAAAGGAAATTTCTCTATGCCCTTCCTAGCAATTGGATGTCGAATTTGCATTAAGATAGAGTTTAAAAATAGTATTTGCGACTTCAGCGTACTTTTCATTATATTTTAATATATTTTATCCGCATTCATGGCATCCATCACGCACAATATGAACGATTTAGTTCAGCTGGCTGTCGAATTACCGCTCTGAGATGTTCGTCTAGTATGTATTTTTTAGATTATGCACTTGCAAATGGCCGCATGGACATATAAAGCTTTACGTGCACTTCTGGTGTATTTTACGAGTACCAGAATTACAAAGGAAATTTCTCTATGCCCTTTCTAGCAATTGGATGCCGATTTTGTATTAAGATAGCGTTTAACAAGAGCATTTACGACTTTCGCGGACTTTTCATATTATACTAATGTATTTTATTCCATTCATGGCATCCATCACGCACAATATGAGCGATTTAGTTCAGCTGGCTGTCGAATTACCGCTGTGAGATGTTCGTCTAGTGTGTATTTTTTAGATTATGCACTTGCAAATGGCCGCATGGAAATATAAAGCTTTACGTGCCCTTCTGGTGTGTTTACGAGTACCAGAATTACAAAGGAAATTTCTCTATGCCCTTCCTAGCAATTGGATGTCGTATTTGCATTAAGATAGCGTTTAACAAGAGCATTTGCGACTTCAGCGGACTTTTTATTATATTATAATATATTTTATCCGCATTCATGGCATCCATCACGCACAATATGAACGATTTAGTTCAGCTGGCTGTCGAATTACCGCTCTGAGATGTTCGTCTAGTGTGTATTTTTTAGATTATGTACTTGCAAATGGCCGCATGCAAATATAAAGCTTTACGTGCACTTCTGGTGTATTTTACGAGTACCAGAATTAGAAAGGAAATTTCTCTATGCCCTTCCTAGCAATTGGATGTCGTATTTGCATTAAGATAGCGTTTAACAAGAGCATTTGCGACTTCAGCGGACTTTTTATTATATTATAATATATTTTATCCACATTCATGGCATCCATCACGCACAATATGAACGATTTAGTTCAGCTGGCTGTCGAATTACCGCTCTGAGATGTTCGTCTAGTGTGTATTTTTTAGATTATGTACTTGCAAATGGCCGCATGCAAATATAAAGCTTTACGTACACTTCTGGTGTATTTTACGAGTACCAGAATTACAAAGGAAATTTCTCTATGCCTTTCCTAGCAATTGGATGTCGAATTTGCATTAAGCTAGCGTTTAACAAGAGCATTTTCGACTTCAACGGACTTTTCATAATATATTAGTATATTTTATCCGCATTCATGGCATCCATCACGCACAATATGAACGATTTAGTTCAGCTGGCTGTAGAATTACCGCTCTGAGATGTTCGTCTAGTGTGTATTTTTAGATTATGCACTTGCAAATGGCCGCATGGAAATATAAAGCTTTACGTGCCCTTCTGGTGTGTTTACGAGTACCAGAATTACAAAGGAAATTTCTCTATGCCCTTCCTAGCAATTGGATGTCGAACTTGCATTAAGATAGCGTTTAACAAGAACATTTGCGACTTCAACGGACTTTTCATAATATATTAGTATATTTTATCCGCATTCATGGCATCCATCATCCACAATATGAACGATTTAGTTCAGCTTGCTGTCGAACTACCGCACTGAGATGTTCGTCTTGTGTGTATTTTTTAGATTATGTACTGACAAATGGCCATATGGAAATATAAAGCTTTACGTGCACTTCTGGTGTATTTTACGAGTACCAGAATTACAAAGGAAATTTCACTATGCCTTTCCTAGCAATTGGATGCCGAATTTGCAATTAGTTAGCCTTTAACAAGAGCATTTGCGACTTCCGCGGCCTTTTCATAATATATTAATATATTTTATCCGCATTCATGGCATCCATAACGCACAAAATGCACGATTTAGTTCCGCTGGCTGTCGAATTACCGCTGTGAGATGTTCGTCTAGTGTGTATTTTTTATATTATGCACTTGCAAATGGCCACATGGAAATGTAAAGTTTTACGTGCACTTCTGGTGTATTTTACGAGTACCAGAATTACAAAGGAAATTTCTCTATGCCTTTCCTAGCAATTGTATGTCGAATTTGCATTAAGATAGCGTTTAACAAGAGCATTTGCGACTTCCGCGGACTTTTCATAATATATTAATATCTTTTATCTGCATTCATGGCATCCATCACGCATAATATGCACGCTTTAGTGCAGCTGGCTGTCGAATTCCCGCTGTGAGATGTTCGTCTAGTGTGTATTTTTTATATTATGCACTTGCAAATGGCCACATGGAAATGTAAAGTTTTACGTGCACTTCTGGTGTATTTTACGAGTACCAGAATTACAAAGGAAATTTCTCTATGCCTTTCCTAGCAATTGGATGCCGAATTTGCATTAAGATAGCGTTTAAAAATAGCATTTGCGACTTCCGCGGACTTTTCATTATATTTTAATATATTTTATCAGCATTCATGGCATCCAACACGCACAATATGAACGATTTAGTTCAGCTGGCTGTCGAATTACCGCTCTGAGATGTTCGTCTAGTGTGTATTTTTTAGATTATGCACTTGCAAATGGCCACATGGAAATATAAAGTTTTACGTGCACTTCTGGTGTATTTTACGAGTACCAGAATTACAAAGAAAATTTCTCTATGCCTTTCCTAGCAATTGTATGTCGAATTTGCATTAAGATAGCGTTTAACAAGAGCATTTGCGACTTCCGCGGCCTTTTCATAATATATTAATATATTTTATCTGCATTCATGGCATCCATCACGCACAATATGCACGATTTAGTTCAGCTGGCTGTCGAATTACCGCTGTGAGATGTTCGTCTAGTGTGTATTTTTTATATTATGCACTTGCAAATGGCCACATGGAAATATAAAGTTTTACGTGCACTTCTGGTGTACTTTACGAGTACCAGAATTACAAAGGAAATTTCTCTATGCCTTTCCTAGCAATTGGATGCCGAATTTGCATTAAGATAGCGTTTAAAAATAGCATTTGCGACTTCCGCGGACTTTCCATTATATTTTAATATTTTTTATCAGCATTCATGGCATCCAACACGCACAATATGAACGATTTAGTTCAGCTGGCTGTCGAATTACCGCTCTGAGATGTTCGTCTAGTGTGTATTTTTTAGATTATGCAGTTGCAAATGGCCACATGGAAATATAAAGCTTTACGTGCACTTCTGGTGTATTTTACGAGTACCAGAATTACAAAGGAAATTTCTCTATGCCTTTCCTAGCAATTGGATGCCGAATTTGCATTAAGATAGCGTTTAAAAATAGCATTTGCGACTTCCGCGGACTTTTCATTATATTTTAATATAGTTTATCAGCATTCATGGCATCCAACACGCACAATATGAACGATTTAGTTCAGCTGACTGTCGAATTACCGCTCTGAGATGTTCGTCTAGTGTGTATTTTTTAGATTATGCACTTGCAAATGGCCACATGGAAATATAAAGTTTTACGTGCACTTCTGGTGTATTTTACGAGTACCAGAATTACAAAGGAAATTTCTCTATGCCTTTCCTAGCAATTGTATGTCGAATTTGCATTAAGATAGCGTTTAACAAGAGCATTTGCGACTTCCGCGGTCTTTTCATAATATATTAATATATTTTATCTGCATTCATGGCATCCATCACGCACAATATGCACGATTTAGTTCAGCTGACTGTCGAATTACCGCTCTGAGATGTTCGTCTAGTGTGTATTTTTTAGATTATGCACTTGCAAATGGCCACATGGAAATATAAAGTTTTACGTGCACTTCTGGTGTATTTTACGAGTACCAGAATTACAAAGGAAATTTCTCTATGCCTTTCCTAGCAATTGTATGTCGAATTTGCATTAAGATAGCGTTTAACAAGAGCATTTGCGACTTCCGCGGTCTTTTCATAATATATTAATATATTTTATCTGCATTCATGGCATCCATCACGCACAATATGCACGATTTAGTTCAGCTGGCTGTCGAATTACCGCTGTGAGATGTTCGTCTAGTGTGTATTTTTTATATTATGCACTTGCAAATGGCCACATGGAAATATAAAGCTTTACGTGCACTTCTGGTGTATTTTACGAGTACCAGAATTACAAAGGAAATTTCTCTATGCCTTTCCTAGCAATTGGATGCCGAATTTGCATTAAGATAGCGTTTAAAAATAGCATTTGCGACTTCCGCGGACTTTTCATTATATTTTAATATAGTTTATCAGCATTCATGGCATCCAACACGCACAATATGAACGATTTAGTTCAGCTGACTGTCGAATTACCGCTCTGAGATGTTCGTCTAGTGTGTATTTTTTAGATTATGCACTTGCAAATGGCCACATGGAAATATAAAGTTTTACGTGCACTTCTGGTGTATTTTACGAGTACCAGAATTACAAAGGAAATTTCTCTATGCCTTTCCTAGCAATTGTATGTCGAATTTGCATTAAGATAGCGTTTAACAAGAGCATTTGCGACTTCCGCGGTCTTTTCATAATATATTAATATATTTTATCTGCATTCATGGCATCCATCACGCACAATATGCACGATTTAGTTCAGCTGGCTGTCGAATTACCGCTGTGAGATGTTCGTCTAGTGTGTATTTTTTATATTATGCACTTGCAAATGGCCACATGGAAATATAAAGCTTTACGTGCACTTCTGGTGTATTTTACGAGTACCAGAATTACAAAGGAAATTTCTCTATGCCTTTCCTAGCAATTGGATGCCGAATTTGCATTAAGATAGCGTTTAAAAATAGCATTTGCGACTTCCGCGGACTTTTCATTATATTTTAATATAGTTTATCAGCATTCATGGCATCCAACACGCACAATATGAACGATTTAGTTCAGCTGACTGTCGAATTACCGCTCTGAGATGTTCGTCTAGTGTGTATTTTTTAGATTATGCACTTGCAAATGGCCACATGGAAATATAAAGTTTTACGTGCACTTCTGGTGTATTTTACGAGTACCAGAATTACAAAGGAAATTTCTCTATGCCTTTCCTAGCAATTGTATGTCGAATTTGCATTAAGATAGCGTTTAACAAGAGCATTTGCGACTTCCGCGGTCTTTTCATAATATATTAATATATTTTATCTGCATTCATGGCATCCATCACGCACAATATGCACGATTTAGTTCAGCTGGCTGTCGAATTACCGCTGTGAGATGTTCGTCTAGTGTGTATTTTTTATATTATGCACTTGCAAATGGCCACATGGAAATATAAAGCTTTACGTGCACTTCTGGTGTATTTTACGAGTACCAGAATTACAAAGGAAATTTTTCTATGCCTTTCCTAGCAATTGGATGCCGAATTTGCATTAAGATAGCGTTTAAAAATAGCATTTGCGACTTCCGCAGACTTTTCATAATATATTAATATATTTTATCTGCATTCATGGCATCCATCACGCACAATATGCACGATTTAGTTCAGCTGGCTGTCGAATTACCGCTGTGAGATGTTCGTCTAGTGTGTACTTTTTATATTATGCACTTGCAAATGGCCACATGGAAATATAAAGCTTTACGTGCACTTCTGGTGTATTTTACGAGTACCAGAATTACAAAGGAAATTTCTCTATGCCTTTCCTAGCAATTGGATGCCGAATTTGCATTAAGATAGCGTTTAAAAATAGCATTTGCGACTTCCGAGGACTTTTCATTATATTTTAATATATTTTATCAGCATTCATGGCATCCAACACGCACAATATGAACGATTTAGTTCAGCTGGCTGTCGAATTACCGCTCTGAGATGTTCGTCTAGTGTGTATTTTTTAGATTATGCACTTGCAAATGGCCACATGGAAATATAAAGTTTTACGTGCACTTCTGGTGTATTTTACGAGTACCAGAATTACAAAGGAAATTTCTCTATGCCTTTCCTAGCAATTGTATGTCGAATTTGCATTAAGATAGCGTTTAACAAGAGCATTTGCGAGTTCCGCGGACTTTTCATAATATATAAATATATTTTATCTGCATTCATGGCATCCATCACGCACAATATGAACGATTTAGTTCAGCTGGCTGTCGAATTACCGCTGTGAGATGTTCGTCTAGTGTGTATTTTTTAGATTATGTACTTACAAATGGCCACATGGAAATATAAAGTTTTACGTGCACTTCTGGTGTATTTTACGAGTACCAGAATTACAAAGGAAATTTCACTATGCCTTTCCTAGCAATTGGATGCCGAATTTGCATTAAGTTAGCCTTTAACAAGAGCATTTGCGACTTCCGCGGCCTTTTCATAATATATTAATATATTTTATCTGCATTCATGGCATCCATCACGCACAATATGAACGATTTAGTTCAGCTGGCTGTCGAACTACCGCACTGAGATGTTCGTCTTGTGTGTATTTTTTAGATTATGTACTTCCAAATGGCCACATGGAAATATAAAGCTTTACGTGCAATTCTGGTGTATTTTACGAGTTCCAGAATTACAAAGGAAATATCTCTATGCCCTTCCTAGCAATTGGATGCTAAATTTGCGTTAAGATAGCCTTTAACAAGAGCCTTTGCGACTTCAGCGGACTTTTCATTATATTTTAATATATTTTATCCGCTTTCATGGCATCCATCACGCACAATATGAACGATTTAGTTCAGCTTGCTGTCGAACTACCGCACTGAGATGTTCGTCTAGTGTGTATTTTTTAGATGGCCGCATGGACATATAAAGCTTTACGTGCCCTTCTGGTGTATTTTAAGAGTACCAGAACTACAAAGGAAATTTCTCTATGCCCTTCCTGTCAATTGGATGTCGAATTTGCATTAAGATAGAGTTTAAAAATAGTATTTGCGACTTCAGTGTACTTTTCATTATATTTTAATATATTTTATCCGCATTCATGGCATCCATCACGCACAATATGAGCGATTTAGTTCAGCTGGCTGTCGAATTACCGCTGTGAGATGTTCGTCTAGTGTGTATTTTTTAGATTATGCACTTGCAAATGGCCGCATGGAAATATAAAGCTTTACGTGCCCTTCTGGTGTGTTTACGAGTACCAGAATTACAAAGGAAATTTCTCTATGCCCTTCCTAGCAATTGGATGTCGTATTTGCATTAAGATAGCGTTTAACAAGAGCATTTGCGACTTCAGCGGACTTTTTATTATATTTTAATATATTTTATCCGCATTCATGGCATCCATCACGCACAATATGAACGATTTAGTTCAGCTGACTGTCGAATTACCGCTCTGAGATGTTCGTCTAGTGTGTATTTTTTAGATTATGCACTTGCAAATGGCCACATGGAAATATAAAGTTTTACGTGCACTTCTGGTGTATTTTACGAGTACCAGAATTACAAAGGAAATTTCTCTATGCCTTTCCTAGCAATTGTATGTCGAATTTGCATTAAGATAGCGTTTAACAAGAGCATTTGCGAGTTCCGCGGACTTTTCATAATATATTAATATATTTTATCTGCATTCATGGCATCCATCACGCACAATATGAACGATTTAGTTCAGCTGGCTGTCGAATTACCGCTGTGAGATGTTCGTCTAGTGTGTATTTTTTAGATTATGTACTTACAAATGGCCACATGGAAATATAAAGTTTTACGTGCACTTCTGGTGTATTTTACGAGTACCAGAATTACAAAGGAAATTTCACTATGCCTTTCCTAGCAATTGGATGCCGAATTTGCATTAAGTTAGCCTTTAACAAGAGCATTTGCGACTTCCGCGGCCTTTTCATAATATATTAATATATTTTATCTGCATTCATGGCATCCATCACGCACAATATGAACGATTTAGTTCAGCTGGCTGTCGAACTACCGCACTGAGATGTTCGTCTTGTGTGTATTTTTTAGATTATGTACTTCCAAATGGCAACATGGAAATATAAAGCTTTACGTGCAATTCTGGTGTATTTTACGAGTTCCAGAATTACAAAGGAAATATCTCTATGCCCTTCCTAGCAATTGGATGCTAAATTTGCGTTAAGATAGCCTTTAACAAGAGCCTTTGCGACTTCAGCGGACTTTTCATTATATTTTAATATATTTTATCCGCTTTCATGGCATCCATCACGCACAATATGAACGATTTAGTTCAGCTTGCTGTCGAACTACCGCACTGAGATGTTCGTCTAGTGTGTATTTTTTAGATGGCCGCATGGACATATAAAGCTTTACGTGCCCTTCTGGTGTATTTTAAGAGTACCAGAACTACAAAGGAAATTTCTCTATGCCCTTCCTGTCAATTGGATGTCGAATTTGCATTAAGATAGAGTTTAAAAATAGTATTTGCGACTTCAGTGTACTTTTCATTATATTTTAATATATTTTATCCGCATTCATGGCATCCATCACGCACAATATGAGCGATTTAGTTCAGCTGGCTGTCGAATTACCGCTGTGAGATGTTCGTCTAGTGTGTATTTTTTAGATTATGCACTTGCAAATGGCCGCATGGAAATATAAAGCTTTACGTGCCCTTCTGGTGTGTTTACGAGTACCAGAATTACAAAGGAAATTTCTCTATGCCCTTCCTAGCAATTGGATGTCGTATTTGCATTAAGATAGCGTTTAACAAGAGCATTTGCGACTTCAGCGGACTTTTTATTATATTTTAATATATTTTATCCGCATTCATGGCATCCATCACGCACAATATGAACGATTTAGTTCAGCTGACTGTCGAATTACCGCTCTGAGATGTTCGTCTAGTGTGTATTTTTTAGATTATGTACTTGCAAATGGCCGCATGCAAATATAAAGCTTTACGTGCACTTCTGGTGTATTTTACGAGTACCAGAATTACAAAGGAAATTTCTCTATGCCTTTCCTAGCAATTGGATGTCGAATTTGCATTAAGCTAGCGTTTAACAAGAGCATTTTCGACTTCAACGAACTTTTCATAATATATTAGTATATTTTATCCGCATTCATGGCATCCATCACGCACAATATGAACGATTTAGTTCAGCTGGCTGTCGAATTACCGCTCTGAGATGTTCGTCTAGTGTGTATTTTTTAGATTATGCACTTGCAAATGGCCGCATGGAAATATAAAGCTTTACGTGCCCTTCTGGTGTGTTTACGAGTACCAGAATTACAAAGGAAATTTCTCTATGCCCTTCCTAGCAATTGGATGTCGAACTTGCATTAAGATAGCGTTTAACAAGAACATTTGCGACTTCAACGGACTTTTCATAATATATTAGTATATTTTATCCGCATTCATGGCATCCATCATCCACAATATGAACGATTTAGTTCAGCTTGCTGTCGAACTACCGCACTGAGATGTTCGTCTTGTGTGTATTTTTTAGATTATGTACTGACAAATGGCCACATGGAAATATAAAGCTTTACGTGCACTTCTGGTGTATTTTACGAGTACCAGAATTACAAAGGAAATTTCACTATGCCTTTCCTAGCAATTGGATGCCGAATTTGCAATAAGTTAGCCTTTAACAAGAGCATTTGCGACTTCCGCGGCCTTTTCATAATATATTAATATATTTTATCCGCATTCATGGCATCCATAACGCACAATATGCACGATTTAGTTCAGCTGGCTGTCGAATTACCGCTGTGAGATGTTCGTCTAGTGTGTATTTTTTATATTATGCACTTGCAAATGGCCACATGGAAATGTAAAGTTTTACGTGCACTTCTGGTGTATTTTACGAGTACCAGAATTACAAAGGAAATTTCTCTATGCCTTTCCTAGCAATTGTATGTCGAATTTGCATTAAGATAGCGTTTAAAAATAGCATTTGCGACTTCCGCGGACTTTTCATTATATTTTAATATATTTTATCAGCATTCATGGCATCCAACACGCACAATATGAACGATTTAGTTCAGCTGGCTGTCGAATTACCGCTCTGAGATGTTCGTCTAGTGTGTATTTTTTAGATTATGTACTTACAAATGGCCACATGGAAATATAAAGTTTTACGTGCACTTCTGGTGTATTTTACGAGTACCAGAATTACAAAGGAAATTTCACTATGCCTTTCCTAGCAATTGGATGCCGAATTTGCATTAAGTTAGCCTTTAACAAGAGCATTTGCGACTTCCGCGGCCTTTTCATAATATATTAATATATTTTATCTGCATTCATGGCATCCATCACGCACAATATGAACGATTTAGTTCAGCTGGCTGTCGAACTACCGCACTGAGATGTTCGTCTTGTGTGTATTTTTTAGATTATGTACTTCCAAATGGCCACATGGAAATATAAAGCTTTACGTGCAATTCTGGTGTATTTTACGAGTTCCAGAATTACAAAGGAAATATCTCTATGCCCTTCCTAGCAATTGGATGCTAAATTTGCGTTAAGATAGCCTTTAACAAGAGCCTTTGCGACTTCAGCGGACTTTTCATTATATTTTAATATATTTTATCCGCTTTCATGGCATCCACCACGCACAATATGAACGATTTAGTTCAGCTTGCTGTCGAACTACCGCACTGAGATGTTCGTCTAGTGTGTATTTTTTAGATGGCCGCATGGACATATAAAGCTTTACGTGCCCTTCTGGTGTATTTTACGAGTACCAGAACTACAAAGGAAATTTCTCTATGCCCTTCCTATCAATTGGATGTCGAATTTGCATTAAGATAGAGTTTAAAAATAGTATTTGCGACTTCAGTGTACCTTTCATTATATTTTAATATATTTTATCCGCATTCATGGCATCCATAACGCACAATATGCACGATTTAGTTCAGCTGGCTGTCGAATTACCGCTGTGAGATGTTCGTCTAGTGTGTATTTTTTAGATTATGCACTTGCAAATGGCCACATGGAAATATAAAGCTTTACGTGCACTTCTGGTGTATTTTACGAGTACCAGAATTACAAAGAAAATTTTTCTATGCCTTTCCTAGCAATTGGAAGCCGAATTTGCATTAAGATAGCGTTTAAAAATAGCATTTGCGACTTCCGCAGACTTTTCATAATATATTAATATATTTTATCTGCATTCATGGCATCCATCACGCACAATATGCACGATTTAGTTCAGCTGGCTGTCGAATTACCGCTGTGAGATGTTCGTCTAGTGTGTACTTTTTATATTATGCACTTGCAAATGGCCACATGGAAATATAAAGCTTTACGTGCACTTCTGGTGTATTTTACGAGTACCAGAATTACAAAGGAAATTTCTCTATGCCTTTCCTAGCAATTGGATGCCGAATTTGCATTAAGATAGCGTTTAAAAATAGCATTTGCGACTTCCGCGGACTTTTCATTATATTTTAATATATTTTATCAGCATTCATGGCATCCAACATGCACAATATGAACGATTTAGTTCAGCTGACTGTCGAATTACCGCTCTGAGATGTTCGTCTAGTGTGTATTTTTTAGATTATGCACTTGCAAATGGCCACATGGAAATATAAAGTTTTACGTGCACTTCTGGTGTATTTTACGAGTACCAGAATTACAAAGGAAATTTCTCTATGCCTTTCCTAGCAATTGTATGTCGAATTTGCATTAAGATAGCGTTTAACAAGAGCATTTGCGACTTCCGCGGTCTTTTCATAATATATTAATATATTTTATCTGCATTCATGCCATCCATCACGCACAATATGCACGATTTAGTTCAGCTGGCTGTCGAATTACCGCTGTGAGATGTTCGTCTAGTGTGTATTTTTTATATTATGCACTTGCAAATGGCCACATGGAAATATAAAGCTTTACGTGCACTTCTGGTGTATTTTACGAGTACCAGAATTACAAAGGAAATTTCTATATGCCTTTCCTAGCAATTGGATGCCGAATTTGCATTAAGATAGCGTTTAAAAATAGCATTTGCGACTTCCGCGGACTTTTCATTATATTTTAATATATTTTATCAGCATTCATGGCATCCAACACGCACAATATGAACGATTTAGTTCAGCTGACTGTCGAATTACCGCTCTGAGATGTTCGTCTAGTGTGTATTTTTTAGATTATGCACTTGCAAATGGCCACATGGAAATATAAAGTTTTACGTGCACTTCTGGTGTATTTTACGAGTACCAGAATTACAAAGGAAATTTCTCTATGCCTTTCCTAGCAATTGTATGTCGAATTTGCATTAAGATAGCGTTTAACAAGAGCATTTGCGACTTCCGCGGTCTTTTCATAATATATTAATATATTTTATCTGCATTCATGGCATCCATCACGCACAATATGCACGATTTAGTTCAGCTGGCTGTCGAATTACCGCTGTGAGATGTTCGTCTAGTGTGTATTTTTTAGATTATGCACTTGCAAATGGCCACATGGAAATATAAAGCTTTACGTGCACTTCTGGTGTATTTTACGAGTACCAGAATTACAAAGGAAATTTTTCTATGCCTTTCCTAGCAATTGGAAGCCGAATTTGCATTAAGATAGCGTTTAAAAATAGCATTTGCGACTTCCGCAGACTTTTCATAATATATTAATATATTTTATCTGCATTCATGGCATCCATCACGCACAATATGCACGATTTAGTTCAGCTGGCTGTCGAATTACCGCTGTGAGATGTTCGTCTAGTGTGTACTTTTTATATTATGCACTTGCAAATGGCCACATGGAAATATAAAGCTTTACGTGCACTTCTGGTGTATTTTACGAGTACCAGAATTACAAAGGAAATTTCTCTATGCCTTTCCTAGCAATTGGATGCCGAATTTGCATTAAGATAGCGTTTAAAAATAGCATTTGCGACTTCCGAGGACTTTTCATTATATTTTAATATATTTTATCAGCATTCATGGCATCCAACACGCACAATATGAACGATTTAGTTCAGCTGGCTGTCGAATTACCGCTCTGAGATGTTCGTCTAGTGTGTATTTTTTAGATTATGCACTTGCAAATGGGCACATGGAAATATAAAGTTTTACGTGCACTTCTGGTGTATTTTACGAGTACCAGAATTACAAAGGAAATTTCTCTATGCCTTTCCTAGCAATTGGATGCCGAATTTGCATTAAGATAGCGTTTAAAAATAGCATTTGCGACTTCCGCGGACTTTTCATTATATTTTAATATATTTTATCAGCATTCATGGCATCCAACACGCACAATATGAACGATTTAGTTCAGCTGACTGTCGAATTACCGCTCTGAGATGTTCGTCTAGTGTGTATTTTTTAGATTATGCACTTGCAAATGGCCACATGGAAATATAAAGTTTTACGTGCACTTCTGGTGTATTTTACGAGTACCAGAATTACAAAGGAAATTTCTCTATGCCTTTCCTAGCAATTGTATGTCGAATTTGCATTAAGATAGCGTTTAACAAGAGCATTTGCGACTTCCGCGGTCTTTTCATAATATATTAATATATTTTATCTGCATTCATGCCATCCATCACGCACAATATGCACGATTTAGTTCAGCTGGCTGTCGAATTACCGCTGTGAGATGTTCGTCTATTGTGTATTTTTTATATTATGCACTTGCAAATGGCCACATGGAAATATAAAGCTTTACGTGCACTTCTGGTGTATTTTACGAGTACCAGAATTACAAAGGAAATTTTTCTATGCCTTTCCTAGCAATTGGATGCCGAATTTGCATTAAGATAGCGTTTAAAAATAGCATTTGCGACTTCCGCAGACTTTTCATAATATATTAATATATTTTATCTGCATTCATGGCATCCATCACGCACAATATGCACGATTTAGTTCAGCTGGCTGTCGAATTACCGCTGTGAGATGTTCGTCTAGTGTGTACTTTTTATATTATGCACTTGCAAATGGCCACATGGAAATATAAAGCTTTACGTGCACTTCTGGTGTATTTTACGAGTACCAGAATTACAAAGGAAATTTCTCTATGCCTTTCCTAGCAATTGGATGCCGAATTTGCATTAAGATAGCGTTTAAAAATAGCATTTGCGACTTCCGAGGACTTTTCATTATATTTTAATATATTTTATCAGCATTCATGGCATCCAACACGCACAATATGAACGATTTAGTTCAGCTGGCTGTCGAATTACCGCTCTGAGATGTTCGTCTAGTGTGTATTTTTTAGATTATGCACTTGCAAATGGCCACATGGAAATATAAAGTTTTACGTGCACTTCTGGTGTATTTTACGAGTACCAGAATTACAAAGGAAATTTCTCTATGCCTTTCCTAGCAATTGTATGTCGAATTTGCATTAAGATAGCGTTTAACAAGAGCATTTGCGAGTTCCGCGGACTTTTCATAATATATTAATATATTTTATCTGCATTCATGGCATCCATCACGCACAATATGAACGATTTAGTTCAGCTGGCTGTCGAATTACCGCTGTGAGATGTTCGTCTAGTGTGTATTTTTTAGATTATGTACTTACAAATGGCCACATGGAAATATAAAGTTTTACGTGCACTTCTGGTGTATTTTACGAGTACCAGAATTACAAAGGAAATTTCACTATGCCTTTCCTAGCAATTGGATGCCGAATTTGCATTAAGTTAGCCTTTAACAAGAGCATTTGCGACTTCCGCGGCCTTTTCATAATATATTAATATATTTTATCTGCATTCATGGCATCCATCACGCACAATATGAACGATTTAGTTCAGCTGGCTGTAGAACTACCGCACTGAGATGTTCGTCTTGTGTGTATTTTTTAGATTATGTACTTCCAAATGGCCACATGGAAATATAAAGCTTTACGTGCAATTCTGGTGTATTTTACGAGTACCAGAATTACAAAGGAAATTTCTCTATGCCTTTCCTAGCAATTGGATGCCGAATTTGCATTAAGATAGCGTTTAAAAATAGCATTTGCGACTTCCGAGGACTTTTCATTATATTTTAATATATTTTATCAGCATTCATGGCATCCAACACGCACAATATGAACGATTTAGTTCAGCTGGCTGTCGAATTACCGCTCTGAGATGTTCGTCTAGTGTGTATTTTTTAGATTATGCACTTGCAAATGGGCACATGGAAATATAAAGTTTTACGTGCACTTCTGGTGTATTTTACGAGTACCAGAATTACAAAGGAAATTTCTCTATGCCTTTCCTAGCAATTGGATGCCGAATTTGCATTAAGATAGCGTTTAAAAATAGCATTTGCGACTTCCGCGGACTTTTCATTATATTTTAATATATTTTATCAGCATTCATGGCATCCAACACGCACAATATGAACGATTTAGTTCAGCTGACTGTCGAATTACCGCTCTGAGATGTTCGTCTAGTGTGTATTTTTTAGATTATGCACTTGCAAATGGCCACATGGAAATATAAAGTTTTACGTGCACTTCTGGTGTATTTTACGAGTACCAGAATTACAAAGGAAATTTCTCTATGCCTTTCCTAGCAATTGTATGTCGAATTTGCATTAAGATAGCGTTTAACAAGAGCATTTGCGACTTCCGCGGTCTTTTCATAATATATTAATATATTTTATCTGCATTCATGCCATCCATCACGCACAATATGCACGATTTAGTTCAGCTGGCTGTCGAATTACCGCTGTGAGATGTTCGTCTATTGTGTATTTTTTATATTATGCACTTGCAAATGGCCACATGGAAATA
Source organism: Agriotes lineatus (assembly GCA_940337035.1). Classification (NCBI taxonomy): domain Eukaryota; kingdom Metazoa; phylum Arthropoda; class Insecta; order Coleoptera; family Elateridae; genus Agriotes; species Agriotes lineatus. The sequence goes on along the minus strand of CALNHX010003190.1, from coordinate 94,232 downwards.
TAAAGCTTTACGTGCACTTCTGGTGTATTTTACGAGTACCAGAATTACAAAGGAAATTTTTCTATGCCTTTCCTAGCAATTGGATGCCGAATTTGCATTAAGATAGCGTTTAAAAATAGCATTTGCGACTTCCGCAGACTTTTCATAATATATTAATATATTTTATCTGCATTCATGGCATCCATCACGCACAATATGCACGATTTAGTTCAGCTGGCTGTCGAATTACCGCTGTGAGATGTTCGTCTAGTGTGTACTTTTTATATTATGCACTTGCAAATGGCCACATGGAAATATAAAGCTTTACGTGCACTTCTGGTGTATTTTACGAGTACCAGAATTACAAAGGAAATTTCTCTATGCCTTTCCTAGCAATTGGATGCCGAATTTGCATTAAGATAGCGTTTAAAAATAGCATTTGCGACTTCCGAGGACTTTTCATTATATTTTAATATATTTTATCAGCATTCATGGCATCCAACACGCACAATATGAACGATTTAGTTCAGCTGGCTGTCGAATTACCGCTCTGAGATGTTCGTCTAGTGTGTATTTTTTAGATTATGCACTTGCAAATGGCCACATGGAAATATAAAGTTTTACGTGCACTTCTGGTGTATTTTACGAGTACCAGAATTACAAAGGAAATTTCTCTATGCCTTTCCTAGCAATTGTATGTCGAATTTGCATTAAGATAGCGTTTAACAAGAGCATTTGCGAGTTCCGCGGACTTTTCATAATATATTAATATATTTTATCTGCATTCATGGCATCCATCACGCACAATATGAACGATTTAGTTCAGCTGGCTGTCGAATTACCGCTGTGAGATGTTCGTCTAGTGTGTATTTTTTAGATTATGTACTTACAAATGGCCACATGGAAATATAAAGTTTTACGTGCACTTCTGGTGTATTTTACGAGTACCAGAATTACAAAGGAAATTTCACTATGCCTTTCCTAGCAATTGGATGCCGAATTTGCATTAAGTTAGCCTTTAACAAGAGCATTTGCGACTTCCGCGGCCTTTTCATAATTTATTAATATATTTTATCTGCATTCATGGCATCCATCACGCACAATATGAACGATTTAGTTCAGCTGGCTGTCGAACTACCGCACTGAGATGTTCGTCTTGTGTGTATTTTTTAGATTATGTCTTCCAAATGGCCACATGGAAATATAAAGCTTTACGTGCAATTCTGGTGTATTTTACGAGTTCCAGAATTACAAAGGAAATATCTCTATGCCCTTCCTAGCAATTGGATGCTAAATTTGCGTTAAGATAGCCTTTAACAAGAGCCTTTGCGACTTCAGCGGACTTTTCATTATATTTTAATATATTTTATCCGCTTTCATGGCATCCATCACGCACAATATGAACGATTTAGTTCAGCTTGCTGTCGAACTACCGCACTGAGATGTTCGTCTAGTGTGTATTTTTTAGATGGCCGCATGGACATATAAAGCTTTACGTGCCCTTCTGGTGTATTTTACGAGTACCAGAACTACAAAGGAAATTTCTCTATGCCCTTCCTATCAATTGGATGTCGAATTTGCATTAAGATAGAGTTTAAAAATAGTATTTGCGACTTCAGTGTACCTTTCATTATATTTTAATATATTTTATCCGCATTCATGGCATCCATAACGCACAATATGCACGATTTAGTTCAGCTGGCTGTCGAATTACCGCTGTGAGATGTTCGTCTAGTGTGTATTTTTTAGATTATGCACTTGCAAATGGCCACATGGAAATATAAAGCTTTACGTGCACTTCTGGTGTATTTTACGAGTACCAGAATTACAAAGAAAATTTTTCTATGCCTTTCCTAGCAATTGGAAGCCGAATTTGCATTAAGATAGCGTTTAAAAATAGCATTTGCGACTTCCGCAGACTTTTCATAATATATTAATATATTTTATCTGCATTCATGGCATCCATCACGCACAATATGCACGATTTAGTTCAGCTGGCTGTCGAATTACCGCTGTGAGATGTTCGTCTAGTGTGTACTTTTTATATTATGCACTTGCAAATGGCCACATGGAAATATAAAGCTTTACGTGCACTTCTGGTGTATTTTACGAGTACCAGAATTACAAAGGAAATTTCTCTATGCCTTTCCTAGCAATTGGATGCCGAATTTGCATTAAGATAGCGTTTAAAAATAGCATTTGCGACTTCCGCGGACTTTTCATTATATTTTAATATATTTTATCAGCATTCATGGCATCCAACATGCACAATATGAACGATTTAGTTCAGCTGACTGTCGAATTACCGCTCTGAGATGTTCGTCTAGTGTGTATTTTTTAGATTATGCACTTGCAAATGGCCACATGGAAATATAAAGTTTTACGTGCACTTCTGGTGTATTTTACGAGTACCAGAATTACAAAGGAAATTTCTCTATGCCTTTCCTAGCAATTGTATGTCGAATTTGCATTAAGATAGCGTTTAACAAGAGCATTTGCGACTTCCGCGGTCTTTTCATAATATATTAATATATTTTATCTGCATTCATGCCATCCATCACGCACAATATGCACGATTTAGTTCAGCTGGCTGTCGAATTACCGCTGTGAGATGTTCGTCTATTGTGTATTTTTTATATTATGCACTTGCAAATGGCCACATGGAAATATAAAGCTTTACGTGCACTTCTGGTGTATTTTACGAGTACCAGAATTACAAAGGAAATTTTTCTATGCCTTTCCTAGCAATTGGATGCCGAATTTGCATTAAGATAGCGTTTAAAAATAGCATTTGCGACTTCCGCAGACTTTTCATAATATATTAATATATTTTATCTGCATTCATGGCATCCATCACGCACAATATGCACGATTTAGTTCAGCTGGCTGTCGAATTACCGCTGTGAGATGTTCGTCTAGTGTGTACTTTTTATATTATGCACTTGCAAATGGCCACATGGAAATATAAAGCTTTACGTGCACTTCTGGTGTATTTTACGAGTACCAGAATTACAAAGGAAATTTCTCTATGCCTTTCCTAGCAATTGGATGCCGAATTTGCATTAAGATAGCGTTTAAAAATAGCATTTGCGACTTCCGAGGACTTTTCATTATATTTTAATATATTTTATCAGCATTCATGGCATCCAACACGCACAATATGAACGATTTAGTTCAGCTGGCTGTCGAATTACCGCTCTGAGATGTTCGTCTAGTGTGTATTTTTTAGATTATGCACTTTCAAATGGCCACATGGAAATATAAAGTTTTACGTGCACTTCTGGTGTATTTTACGAGTACCAGAATTACAAAGGAAATTTCTCTATGCCTTTCCTAGCAATTGTATGTCGAATTTGCATTAAGATAGCGTTTAACAAGAGCATTTGCGAGTTCCGCGGACTTTTCATAATATATTAATATATTTTATCTGCATTCATGGCATCCATCACGCACAATATGAACGATTTAGTTCAGCTGGCTGTCGAATTACCGCTGTGAGATGTTCGTCTAGTGTGTATTTTTTAGATTATGTACTTACAAATGGCCACATGGAAATATAAAGTTTTACGTGCACTTCTGGTGTATTTTACGAGTACCAGAATTACAAAGGAAATTTCACTATGCCTTTCCTAGCAATTGGATGCCGAATTTGCATTAAGTTAGCCTTTAACAAGAGCATTTGCGACTTCCGCGGCCTTTTCATAATATATTAATATATTTTATCTGCATTCATGGCATCCATCACGCACAATATGAACGATTTAGTTCAGCTGGCTGTCGAACTACCGCACTGAGATGTTCGTCTTGTGTGTATTTTTTAGATTATGTACTTCCAAATGGCCACATGGAAATATAAAGCTTTACGTGCAATTCTGGTGTATTTTACGAGTACCAGAATTACAAAGGAAATTTCTCTATGCCTTTCCTAGCAATTGGATGCCGAATTTGCATTAAGATAGCGTTTAAAAATAGCATTTGCGACTTCCGAGGACTTTTCATTATATTTTAATATATTTTATCAGCATTCATGGCATCCAACACGCACAATATGAACGATTTAGTTCAGCTGGCTGTCGAATTACCGCACTGAGATGTTCGTCTTGTGTGTATTTTTTAGATTATGCACTTGCAAATGGGCACATGGAAATATAAAGTTTTACGTGCACTTCTGGTGTATTTTACGAGTACCAGAATTACAAAGGAAATTTCTCTATGCCTTTCCTAGCAATTGGATGCCGAATTTGCATTAAGATAGCGTTTAAAAATAGCATTTGCGACTTCCGCGGACTTTTCATTATATTTTAATATATTTTATCAGCATTCATGGCATCCAACACGCACAATATGAACGATTTAGTTCAGCTGACTGTCGAATTACCGCTCTGAGATGTTCGTCTAGTGTGTATTTTTTAGATTATGCACTTGCAAATGGCCACATGGAAATATAAAGTTTTACGTGCACTTCTGGTGTATTTTACGAGTACCAGAATTACAAAGGAAATTTCTCTATGCCTTTCCTAGCAATTGTATGTCGAATTTGCATTAAGATAGCGTTTAACAAGAGCATTTGCGACTTCCGCGGTCTTTTCATAATATATTAATATATTTTATCTGCATTCATGCCATCCATCACGCACAATATGCACGATTTAGTTCAGCTGGCTGTCGAATTACCGCTGTGAGATGTTCGTCTATTGTGTATTTTTTATATTATGCACTTGCAAATGGCCACATGGAAATATAAAGCTTTACGTGCACTTCTGGTGTATTTTACGAGTACCAGAATTACAAAGGAAATTTTTCTATGCCTTTCCTAGCAATTGGATGCCGAATTTGCATTAAGATAGCGTTTAAAAATAGCATTTGCGACTTCCGCAGACTTTTCATAATATATTAATATATTTTATCTGCATTCATGGCATCCATCACGCACAATATGCACGATTTAGTTCAGCTGGCTGTCGAATTACCGCTGTGAGATGTTCGTCTAGTGTGTACTTTTTATATTATGCACTTGCAAATGGCCACATGGAAATATAAAGCTTTACGTGCACTTCTGGTGTATTTTACGAGTACCAGAATTACAAAGGAAATTTCTCTATGCCTTTCCTAGCAATTGGATGCCGAATTTGCATTAAGATAGCGTTTAAAAATAGCATTTGCGACTTCCGAGGACTTTTCATTATATTTTAATATATTTTATCAGCATTCATGGCATCCAACACGCACAATATGAACGATTTAGTTCAGCTGGCTGTCGAATTACCGCTCTGAGATGTTCGTCTAGTGTGTATTTTTTAGATTATGCACTTTCAAATGGCCACATGGAAATATAAAGTTTTACGTGCACTTCTGGTGTATTTTACGAGTACCAGAATTACAAAGGAAATTTCTCTATGCCTTTCCTAGCAATTGTATGTCGAATTTGCATTAAGATAGCGTTTAACAAGAGCATTTGCGAGTTCCGCGGACTTTTCATAATATATTAATATATTTTATCTGCATTCATGGCATCCATCACGCACAATATGAACGATTTAGTTCAGCTGGCTGTCGAATTACCGCTGTGAGATGTTCGTCTAGTGTGTATTTTTTAGATTATGTACTTACAAATGGCCACATGGAAATATAAAGTTTTACGTGCACTTCTGGTGTATTTTACGAGTACCAGAATTACAAAGGAAATTTCACTATGCCTTTCCTAGCAATTGGATGCCGAATTTGCATTAAGTTAGCCTTTAACAAGAGCATTTGCGACTTCCGCGGCCTTTTCATAATATATTAATATATTTTATCTGCATTCATGGCATCCATCACGCACAATATGAACGATTTAGTTCAGCTGGCTGTCGAACTACCGCACTGAGATGTTCGTCTTGTGTGTATTTTTTAGATTATGTACTTCCAAATGGCCACATGGAAATATAAAGCTTTACGTGCAATTCTGGTGTATTTTACGAGTACCAGAATTACAAAGGAAATTTCTCTATGCCTTTCCTAGCAATTGGATGCCGAATTTGCATTAAGATAGCGTTTAAAAATAGCATTTGCGACTTCCGAGGACTTTTCATTATATTTTAATATATTTTATCAGCATTCATGGCATCCAACACGCACAATATGAACGATTTAGTTCAGCTGGCTGTCGAATTACCGCTCTGAGATGTTCGTCTAGTGTGTATTTTTTAGATTATGCACTTGCAAATGGCCACATGGAAATATAAAGTTTTACGTGCACTTCTGGTGTATTTTACGAGTACCAGAATTACAAAGGAAATTTCTCTATGCCTTTCCTAGCAATTGTATGTCGAATTTGCATTAAGATAGCGTTTAACAAGAGCATTTGCGACTTCCGCGGTCTTTTCATAATATATTAATATATTTTATCTGCATTCATCCCATCCATCACGCACAATATGCACGATTTAGTTCAGCTGGCTGTCGAATTACCGCTGTGAGATGTTCGTCTATTGTGTATTTTTTATATTATGCACTTGCAAATGGCCACATGGAAATATAAAGCTTTACGTGCACTTCTGGTGTATTTTACGAGTACCAGAATTACAAAGGAAATTTTTCTATGCCTTTCCTAGCAATTGGATGCCGAATTTGCATTAAGATAGCGTTTAAAAATAGCATTTGCGACTTCCGCAGACTTTTCATAATATATTAATATATTTTATCTGCATTCATGGCATCCATCACGCACAATATGCACGATTTAGTTCAGCTGGCTGTCGAATTACCGCTGTGAGATGTTCGTCTAGTGTGTACTTTTTATATTATGCACTTGCAAATGGCCACATGGAAATATAAAGCTTTACGTGCACTTCTGGTGTATTTTACGAGTACCAGAATTACAAAGGAAATTTCTCTATGCCTTTCCTAGCAATTGGATGCCGAATTTGCATTAAGATAGCGTTTAAAAATAGCATTTGCGACTTCCGAGGACTTTTCATTATATTTTAATATATTTTATCAGCATTCATGGCATCCAACACGCACAATATGAACGATTTAGTTCAGCTGGCTGTCGAATTACCGCTCTGAGATGTTCGTCTAGTGTGTATTTTTTAGATTATGCACTTGCAAATGGCCACATGGAAATATAAAGTTTTACGTGCACTTCTGGTGTATTTTACGAGTTCCAGAATTACAAAGGAAATATCTCTATGCCCTTCCTAGCAATTGGATGCTAAATTTGCGTTAAGATAGCCTTTAACAAGAGCCTTTGCGACTTCAGCGGACTTTTCATTATATTTTAATATATTTTATCCGCTTTCATGGCATCCATCACGCACAATATGAACGATTTAGTTCAGCTTGCTGTCGAACTACCGCACTGAGATGTTCGTCTAGTGTGTATTTTTTAGATGGCCGCATGGACATATAAAGCTTTACGTGCCCTTCTGGTGTATTTTACGAGTACCAGAACTACAAAGGAAATTTCTCTATGCCCTTCCTATCAATTGGATGTCGAATTTGCATTAAGATAGAGTTTAAAAATAGTATTTGCGACTTCAGTGTACTTTTCATTATATTTTAATATATTTTATCCGCATTCATGGCATCCATCACGCACAATATGAGCGATTTAGTTCAGCTGGCTGTCGAATTACCGCTGTGAGATGTTCGTCTAGTGTGTATTTTTTAGATTATGCACTTGCAAATGGCCGCATGGAAATATAAAGCTTTACGTGCCCTTCTGGTGTGTTTACGAGTACCAGAATTACAAAGGAAATTTCTCTATGCCCTTCCTAGCAATTGGATGTCGTATTTGCATTAAGATAGCGTTTAACAAGAGCTTTTGCGACTTCAGCGGACTTTTTATTATATTATAATATATTTTATCCACATTCATGGCATCCATCACGCACAATATGAACGATTTAGTTCAGCTGGCTGTCGAATTACCGCTCTGAGATGTTCGTCTAGTGTGTATTTTTTAGATTATGTACTTGCAAATGGCCGCATGCAAATATAAAGCTTTACGTGCACTTCTGGTGTATTTTACGAGTACCAGAATTACAAAGGAAATTTGTCTATGCCCTTCCTAGCAATTGGATGCCGAATTTGCATTAAGATAGCGTTTAAAAATAGCATTTGCGACTTCCGCGGACTTTTCATTATATTTTAATATATTTTATCAGCATTTATGGCATCCAACACGCACAATATGAACGATTTAGTTCAGCTGGCTGTCGAATTACCGCTCTGAGATGTTGTTCTAGTGTGTATTTTTTAGATTATGCACTTGCAAATGGCCACATGGAAATATAAAGTTTTACGTGCACTTCTGGTGTATTTTACGAGTACCAGAATTACAAAGAAAACTTCTCTATGCCTTTCCTAGCAATTGTATGTCGAATTTGCATTAAGATAGCGTTTAACAAGAGCATTTGCGACTTCCTCGAAGTTTTCATAATATATTAATATATTTTATCTGCATTCATGGCATCCATAACGCACAATATGCACGATTTAGTTCAGCTGGATGTCGAATTACCGCTGTGAGATGTTCGTCTAGTGTGTATTTTTTAGATTATTCACTTGCAAATGTCCACATGGAAATATAAAGCTTTACGTGCACTTCTGGTGTATTTTACGAGTACCAGAATTACAAAGGAAATTTCTCTATGCCTTTCCTAGCAATTGGATGCCGAATTTGCATTAAGATAGCGTTTAAAAATAGCATTTGCGACTTCCACGGACTTTTCATTATATTTTAATATATTTTATCAGCATTCATGTCATCCAACACGCACAATATGAACGATTTAGTTCAGCTGGCTGTCGAATTACCGCTCTGAGATGTTCGTCTAGTGTGTATTTTTTAGATTATGTACTTGCAAATGGCCGCATGCAAATATAAAGCTTTACGTGCACTTCTGGTGTATTTTACGAGTACCAGAATTACAAAGAAAACTTCTCTATGCCTTTCCTAGCAATTGTATGTCGAATTTGCATTAAGATAGCGTTTAACAAGAGCATTTGCGACTTCCTCGAAGTTTTCATAATATATTAATATATTTTATCTGCATTCATGGCATCCATAACGCACAATATGCACGATTTAGTTCAGCTGGCTGTCGAATTACCGCTGTGAGATGTTCGTCTAGTGTGTATTTTTTAGATTATTCACTTGCAAATGTCCACATGGAAATATAAAGCTTTACGTGCACTTCTGGTGTATTTTACGAGTACCAGAATTACAAAGGAAATTTCTCTATGCCTTTCCTAGCAATTGGATGCCGAATTTGCATTAAGATAGCGTTTAAAAATAGCATTTGCGACTTCCACGGACTTTTCATTATATTTTAATATATTTTATCAGCATTCATGGCATCCAACACGCACAATATGAACGATTTAGTTCAGCTGGCTCTCGAATTTCCGCTGGGAGATGTTCGTTTAGTGTGTATTTTTTAGATTATGAACTTGCAAATGGCCGCATGGAAATATAAAGCTTTACGTGCCCTTCTGGTGTATTTTACGAGTACCAGAATTACAAAGGAAATTTCTCTATGCCCTTCCTAGCAATTGGATGTCGAATTTGCATTAAGATAGAGTTTAAAAATAGTATTTGCGACTTCAGCGTACTTTTCATTATATTTTAATATATTTTATCCGCATTCATGGCATCCATCACGCACAATATGAACGATTTAGTTCAGCTGGCTGTCGAATTACCGCTCTGAGATGTTCGTCTAGTATGTATTTTTTCGATTATGCACTTGCAAATGGCCGCATGGACATATAAAGCTTTACGTGCACTTCTGGTGTATTTTACGAGTACCAGAATTACAAAGGAAATTTCTCTATGCCCTTTCTAGCAATTGGATGCCGATTTTGTATTAAGATAGCGTTTAACAAGAGCATTTGCGACTTTCGCGGACTTTTCATATTATACTAATGTATTTTATTCCATTCATGGCATCCATCACGCACAATATGAGCGATTTAGTTCAGCTGGCTGTCGAATTACCGCTGTGAGATGTTCGTCTAGTGTGTATTTTTTAGATTATGCACTTGAAAATGGCCGCATGGAAATATAAAGCTTTACGTGCCCTTCTGGTGTGTTTACGAGTACCAGAATTACAAAGGAAATTTCTCTATGCCCTTCCTAGCAATTGGATGTCGTATTTGCATTAAGATAGCGTTTAACAAGAGCATTTGCGACTTCAGCGGACTTTTTATTATATTTTAATATATTTTATCCGCATTCATGGCATCCATCACGCACAATATGAACGATTTAGTTCAGCTGGCTGTCGAATTACCGCTCTGAGATGTTCGTCTAGTGTGTATTTTTTAGATTATGTACTTGCAAATGGCCGCATGCAAATATAAAGCTTTACGTGCACTTTTGGTGTATTTTACGAGTACCAGAATTACAAAGGAGATTTCTCTATGCCTTTCCTAGCAATTGGATGTCGAATTTGCATTAAGCTAGCGTTTAACAAGAGCATTTTCGACTTCAACGGACTTTTCATAATATATTAGTATATTTTATCCGCATTCATGGCATCCATCACGCACAATATGAACGATTTAGTTCAGCTGGCTGTCGAATTACCGCTCTGAGATGTTCGTCTAGTGTGTATTTTTTAGATTATGCACTTGCAAATGGCCGCATGGAAATATAAAGCTTTACGTGCCCTTCTGGTGTGTTTACGAGTACCAGAATTACAAAGGAAATTTCTCTATGCCCTTCCTAGCAATTGGATGTCGAACTTGCATTAAGATAGCGTTTAACAAGAACATTTGCGACTTCAACGGACTTTTCATAATATATTAGTATATTTTATCCGCATTCATGGCATCCATCATCCACAATATGAACGATTTAGTTCAGCTTGCTGTCGAACTACCGCACTGAGATGTTCGTCTTGTGTGTATTTTTTAGATTATGTACTGACAAATGGCCACATGGAAATATAAAGCTTTACGTGCACTTCTGGTGTATTTTACGAGTACCAGAATTACAAAGGAAATTTCACTATGCCTTTCCTAGCAATTGGATGCCGAATTTGCAATAAGTTAGCCTTTAACAAGAGCATTTGCGACTTCCGCGGCCTTTTCATAATATATTAATATATTTTATCCGCATTCATGGCATCCATAACGCACAATATGCACGATTTAGTTCAGCTGGCTGTCGAATTACCGCTGTGAGATGGTCGTCTAGTGTGTATTTTTTATATTATGCACTTGCAAATGGCCACAAGGAAATGTAAAGTTTTACGTGCACTTCTGGTGTATTTTACGAGTACCAGAATTACAAAGGAAATTTCTCTATGCCTTTCCTAGCAATTGTATGTCGAATTTGCATTAAGATAGCGTTTAAAAATAGCATTTGCGACTTCCGCGGACTTTTCATTATATTTTAATATATTTTATCAGCATTCATGGCATCCAACACGCACAATATGAACGATTTAGTTCAGCTGGCTGTCGAATTACCGCTCTGAGATGTTCGTCTAGTGTGTATTTTTTAGATTATGCACTTGCAAATGGCCACATGGAAATATAAAGTTTTACGTGCACTTCTGGTGTATTTTACCAGTACCAGAATTACAAAGAAAATTTCTCTATGCCTTTCCTAGCAATTGTATGTCGAATTTGCATTAAGATAGCTTTTAACAAGAGCATTTGCGACTTCCGCGGCCTTTTCATAATATATTAATATATTTTATCTGCATTCATGGCATCCATCACGCACAATATGCACGATTTAGTTCAGCTGGCTGTCGAATTACCGCTGTGAGATGTTCGTCTAGTGTGTATTTTTTATATTATGCACTTGCAAATGGCCACATGGAAATATAAAGTTTTACGTGCACTTCTGGTGTATTTTACGAGTACCAGAATTACAAAGGAAATTTCTCTATGCCTTTCCTAGCAATTGGATGCCGAATTTGCATTAAGATAGCGTTTAAAAATAGCATTTGCGACTTCCGCGGACTTTTCATTATATTTTGATATATTTTATCAGCATTCATGGAATCCAACACGCACAATATGAACGATTTAGTTCAGCTGGCTGTCGAATTACCGCTCTGAGATGTTCGTCTAGTGTGTATTTTTTAGATTATGCACTTGCAAATGGCTGCATGGACATATAAAGCTTTACGTGCACTTCTGGTGTATTTTACGAGTACCAGAATTACAAAGGAAATTTCTCTATGCCTTTCCTAGCAATTCGATGCCGAATTTGCATTAAGATAGCGTTTAAAAATAGCATTTGCGACTTCCGCGGACTTTTCATTATATTTTAATATATTTTATCAGCATTCATGGCATCCATCACGCACAATATGCACGATTTAGTTCAGCTGGCTGTCGAATTACCGCTGTGAGATGTTCGTCTAGTGTGTATTTTTTATATTATGCACTTGCAAATGGCCACATGGAAATATAAAGCTTTACGTGCACTTCTGGTGTATTTTACGAGTACCAGAATTACAAAGGAAATTTCTATATGCCTTTCCTAGCAATTGGATGCCGAATTTGCATTAAGATAGCGTTTAAAAATAGCATTTGCGACTTCCGCGGACTTTTCATTATATTTGAATATATTTTATCAGCATTCATGGCATCCAACACGCACAATATGAACGATTTAGTTCAGCTGGCTGTCGAATTTCCGCTGTGAGATGTTCGTCTAGTGTGTATTTTTTGGATTATGCACTTGCTAATTCCCGCATGGACATATAAAGCTTTACGTGCACTACTGGTGTATTTTACGAGTACCAGAATTACAAAGGAAATTAACAAGAGCATTTGCGACTTCCGCGGACTTTTCATAATATATTAGTATATTTTATCCGCATTCATGGCATCCATCACGCACAATATGAACGATTTAGTTCAGCTTGCTGTCGAACTACCGCACTGAGATGTTCGTCTTGTGTGTATTTTTTAGATTATGTACTTACAAATGGGCACATGGAAATATAAAGCTTTACGTGCACTTCTGGTGTATTTTACGAGTACCAGAATTACAAAGCAAATTTCTCTATGCCCTTTCTAGCAATTGGATGCCGAATTTGTATTAAGATAGCGTTTAACAAGAGCATTTGCGACTTTCGCGGACTTTTCATAATATACTAATGTATTTTATCCGCATTCATGGCAACCGTCAGGCACAATATGAACGATTTAGTTTAGCTGGCGGTCGAATTACCTCTCTGAAATTGTCGTCTAGTGTGTATTTTTTAGATTATGCACTTGCAAATGGCCCCACGGAAATATAAAGCTTTACGTGCACTTCTGGTGTATTTTACGAGTACCAGAATTGCAAAGGAAATATCTCTGTGCTCCTCCTAGCAATTGGATGCTAAATTTGCATTAAGATAGCGTTTAACAAGAGCAGTTGCTACTTCTGCGGACTTTTCATTATATTTTAATATATTTTATCCGTATTCATGGCACCCATCAGGCACAATATGAACGATGTAGTTCAGCTGGCTGTTGAAATAACGTTCTGAGATATTCGTCTTGAGTGTATTTTTAAGATTATGCACTTGGAAATGGCCACATCGAAATATAAATCTTTACGTGTACGTCTGGTGTAATTTACGAGTTTCAAGAATAACAAATAAACTCTCTAGATTCCCTTCCTAGCAATTGAATGCCGAATTTGCATTAAGATACCGTTTAACAAGAGCATTTTCGACTTCAGCGGACTTTTCATTATATTTTAATATATTTTATCCGTATTCATGGCTCCCATCAGGCACAATATGAACGATTTAGTACAGCTGGCTGTCGAAATAACGCTTTGAGATGTTTGCCGTGTGTGTATTTTTTAGATTATGCTCTTGCAAATGGCCACGTGGAAATATAAAGCTTTACGTGCACTTCTGGTGTATTTTACGAGTACTAGAAGTGCAAAGGAAATATCTCTATGCCCCTCCTAGCAATAGGATGCTGAATTTGAATTAAGATAGCATTCAACAAGAGCAGTTGCGACGGAAAAAAAAGGAATACGTTACCTAAAATACAATACCAATGAAGCAAAGGGCGATAAAATGGGAATAAAATTGATTAAAATGGAACATTTGAAGCAGTGTGGCAGCAATGTAAAAGCGTATTACTAAGTGCATGTAGCAATATATTAGGAATTTGATAGACGAAAGAAAAAAAATTCAGTTAAGGAAATTATCAGCGAAATGTGTAGATAAGCAGCAAGAAAAGCAAGAAAACTACTTACAGATCAGCAAAACTATTAAAAAGGAAATTAAAACAGATAAAAGGAAATATGTTCAAGCCCACAAAGCACAAGAAGCTGCACATAGGAAAGATTCTAGAGAATTATTTAGAAACTAGCGTTTTGCACCCAAATTGGGAGCGAAATAATTCATTTAATGCAATTTGTACAAGAGTGATCCATTTTGTGTGTCGAGTTAATTTTGAGGTTAGAAAATCCACATAAAAAAAAGTCACTTATAAAAATTTGAAAACCCTACTACTGGCTTACTTGCGTCGCCCTGAGTCGATTGACACCAAAATCAGCCAATTCGGCCCACGAGTTTGCTCTCAAAGTGGCGTCAAGCATGCAAGCAAGCAAGCAAGCAAGCATTGAAAATTATTATATCGGATATAAAGACCCTAACTGGAAGAAAAAATGCAAACACAATAGTAAAGAGCAAAGACGGCAATCTATTGCGTACGCGCGAATAACACATAGAGAGATGGCTGGAACATTTTAAAGAAACTTTAAATACAGAACCACAAGATTTAGCTGAAGCGCAAGAAAATTCATACCAAAAAGCAGAGCTTAATATCAGCATGGAGCCACCTACGGAGGAAGAAATTAGAAAAGCTATTATAAAACTGAAAAATGGTAAAGCTGCAGGTGTTGACCAAATTACAGCTGAAATACTAAAGATTGATGTACAAGGTACTACAACTTTGCTGAAACAACTAACGGACATAATTTGGGTAAAAGAGCAGTTCCCAAGAGACTGACGAGTTGGAGTGATCATCAAGCTACCAAAGAAGGGCGACTTGACACACTGTGATAATTGGAGGGGAATTACAGTACTTGGGGCCGGTTGCAGAAAGCAATGTTAAGTCTGGTGTTAGCTAACGTCGAGTCAAAGTGAACAAAATCGCATCAAATTTTGTTTACTAATGTATTAGTTACCATAAACATTTGGGATTTGATTCGTTTTTGTTCACTTTGATGTCGCGTTAGCTAACACCAGACTTAACGTTGTTTTCTGCAACCGGCCCTCAGTGTTGTGAATAAGCTGTTTTACAAAATTATCCTCGATAAAATATTAACAGTGCTAGATGAAAAACTGCGGAGTGAACAGAGTGGTTTTAGATCGAACAGATCATGTTTAGATCATATAATAACACTCAGAATAATAATAGAGCAAACTTTAGAATACAACCCTCCCCTGTACTTAACGTTCATTGATTTTCAAAAAGCTTTTGATCGCTTAGACAGACAGAGTATATGGACATAGCTTAAAAACAAAGGCGTACCCCAAAAGATTATAAATTTAATTAAAGAAGGTTACAAAGAATACGAATGCAGGATTTCTCACAAAGGTGTATTATTGGATGCTTTCCAAACTACAAATGATGTTCGACAAGGGTGTGTTCTCTCACCTATGCTTTTTATAATAGTGCTCGACGATGTTCTAAGGAGGGTAAAACGGAAACGCAATGAAAAGGAATACAATACAATCTTTGTGAAACTCTGGAGGACCTAGATTTTACTGATGATATCTGTTTACTAGTACACTCAGGAAAACACATGCAAGACAAAATAAATAAACTATGTGAGGAGTCAGAAAAAGTCGGTTTACAAATAAACAATAAGAAGACCAATTACATGTGTATGAATGTAGTAGAACCAGTTAACATTCAAATAAATGACAACGCAGTCAAACATGTAAGTGAGTTCACATATTTAGGAAGTGTAGTATCTATAAATGATAGTGTGTTAAGGAATTTGATATTACTATTGTGCAGAATATCAATAACAAATAACACTTGAACAGAATTGCCTGGAGGATGATCAGGTTTCCGTTGCTTTGCGCTGGTTCTATCCCTAATTTTAAGCACATAAATGAGACAGCATTTATGTTTTAAGCCAATGTAGTCAATGGCACTTAAAGGGACGACACTAACTACCCTGGGGGACGCAGCCTCACGTCCCAATAATATTATGGCTTAGTAGCAGGGTAGCGACGTAGTGAATGAATCAGACATTAGATGCAGATTGATTTTATTATAAAAATAAATGGTCTATTTATACAAAACAAAATGGCATAGCTAAGTCACAAAACAAAGTTCAATTATTGTGTACATTACTGGAGCGCGTTTAAAGGTACGAAATAGCAATTCAGCAGTGTAAACTGATTGTATTTCCGTGTGCATTTGCAAGCCAGAGCGGTGAACTTGGGTTTCGTAGGTCGCTTACGGCGTGAAATGCCAAGTTGCAGGTTTGCTCCGGCCTTTAAACTCGATGCTTGCGAAACAGGATTGGTTTTTTTAATATTTCGTAAATGTGAACTGAAATTTGCCTGTTTAATTCAAGATTATACAGATCTAAATTAAACTGGCGAAATTATGAAGCAAAACTGGAGATTAAAACTGCTTGTTTATGAAATCAGAATTACATTTAGAACTTTTGACTGGATTTCGTAAATTTTGTTATTAAAATTTATGTGTGTTGAATTCAAAATTAAACACACTGAAAATAAACAATTTACCAATTTCAAAAATCTTATGTGATTTCTGTTTGTAGCGTCTTGCCACTGTTTATTTATTTTGGTCTTCATAGAAGTAGTGGGGTTAGAGGCCCCAGATTCTGCATTTTTCCCTTATCAGTACGTCGTATCACATGGCCACCTTTATTGAAAACAGCATAGACTTCAGGATGACTATTGTGAAGTTCAGTCATGTTCTGTAAGTGAAGGTAAACTGATTTTGTGTAATTCGTGTGTTCAGATTCTGCAAAAATGGGCAGGACTTCTGTAAAGAGACTCAAATAGCATATAAAATGATCATAAACGATCTGCAGTGATGAGTTTACGAATGGTATACTCCAATCACTATAGTCCCGGATTGTCAATGTCAAAATCCAATTAAGAACAATCCTTTGTTTATATCATGGTTAATACCTTTAAGTCAAGCTACGAGTAACTAGATACAATTCATTAAGTTACTAATGTCAAAACTATAAATTATAAGTTATAGTTAAATCAAAATATTTTTTAGATCGAACTGACTTAAGCAAAAATAAATAAAAGTTGCCATGTAACAAAAATGCAAATTTTACAAATTACGCTTTTGTGTTGTCCAACCTAGTAGTAACAAAAGAACCAACAGAAATTCAACAGTGCTACCATAAAACGTCATTTTTGACAATCCGGGACGATAGTGAATAGAGTATAGCTACTGCAGATTGATATTCAAGCCAAAGAAGGCTAGCTTTGAGGAAGATCTTAATTCACTCTTTTTTGAATCTAACACATCACAAACTTCTTTCAGAGATTCATTGGATTCCAAATCCTTCACATGTATGTTAAACTCTATTCACTATAGTTCCGGACTGACAATGTCAAAATCCAATTTAAAAAAATCCCTTATGTCATGGTATTACATTTGCTACACACGGGAATTTATTTGCACGTAAAAAAAAAATCATAAATACTTCACAGCAGGGTGGTACAGGAATCGTCTAGTCGTGTAGCAAACGTTTGCCAAGCTAGGTCCTGAGCAGGATGGGGTGGGTTGTCCGGAAGCGCCACTGGTTTGAGACGGTCCAAACCAGAAAACCTACAGGTGGCCGTGTAAATTCCTAAACCACTAGCTGTTTCACAAAAAAAAATAATAAAAGACAGCAAAACACCAAGACTCGAAATAACCTAGTTATTTATTTACAGTTTGTACACCTTCAAAATTCTGTGTCATACTTGGAAAAGGCAACACAATTCTGTGATTAAATGGAATAGTTTGTAAATGTAATCTTAGTGGTATGTAATGTACAAGATTTTATATGAATAAAGTCGAAAATGTAACTACGATAATCGCAATTCGTTCGAGTACCCGTGTATCAACTACGATAGTGACTTAAATATAATTAAAAACAGCGATACCGGAATGCGGGAGAATAGTAAGTTTTAAATCGCTTGATTAATTAGGTAAATACTCTATCTAGTCGCGAACCTCTTCGAATTGGTACCATTTCGCCTAGGGGAGTGCTAATACACATAAAATGGTGTATTTACGGTGCTCATATTATGTGAAATGTCAAATTAATACTCCCGGAGACCTCCGCCAATAATGGTTTAAATTTTGAAACACTGACAAGTACTTGAAACTTGAATGCAACCAAAGCAGTACTACCAAACGTAAAGATATTAAATGCATAGAATGACATTATCCTATTACACAAAAGTAATTGCACGTGATGTACAACGAAGCTATACAATATTTCGCATGTAAAACGGCATGAATTTCGCTAGCATATACCTAGGTAAGTACAATACATAAAGTAAAGATCATAGTGCCATAACGAACGATAGTTTCAGTTCAATAAGCACCAAAAGGTAGATAACACTAGGTGTTGTAGATACCTGGATCGTGCACAGAAGGATCGCTACATCAACAGCTATGGGGGATAGCTATTAAGATGTCCACCAGCTTGAATAACCTCCAAAGAGTCAGGGCTTCATCTAACTTTGCAGGTGAGAAACGCAGTCGAGTGCAGTCACCATGGGGAGAAGCCTTGCATGCGAACTATCACATGTGCTGAGGGGCTCGGATTGGAACGGAATTGTTGCTCCAGGTGCCTTAGCCAAGTAACAACAATGCCACAGGCATAATAGATCCCGAAAAATCGGAGAACGATACAGCAAACTAGGACGAGGAGGCCTAAATACGAGACGTTATCGAAAAATGTTCTACGGCAACCATAAATTAACATACCAGAGTTGTAATGTGGCCTCGAGTAAGTAAATTGCAGAAATATATATTTATCCCAATACAATCGGATTCATTTTAGCAATATAACACCCATTTCCTATTTCTGGATGGCAGATTCCTCAAAGAAATATGGAAACTATGTAATCCACTTAAGTGAAAAATTCCCAAAAATCGCATGCAGCTCCAAAAAAGAAAACTTAAAAAAAATGGTCGCCGGAAATCGTACTATCAAAACAATTTTCAAAACTGTTACCCAAAATTCCCTAAAAATCAAGGATTTTTTACCAAAAGTCCCAAAAATTGCAAAAATGAGTATGCAACCAAAGCTATACCTAACGTATGCAGGTGAATCTAACTATGAATGTATTTAAGCTAATAAATTATCCAAACAATCCTTAACTGTATCTAAATGTAAAATTACACGTAACAGACTCTCCCCTCACTTAAAAATAGGTAAATTCCCTGAATTTACCGACGTAGAACTTATGCCTGCACCATAATGAAGCTTCGAAATTTTACAGGTATTACGATGATATCCAACAAACCTCAAACACAAAAGAAAGATCACCACGTACAGCTACGGCAGTACCAAATAATTTAGAAAAGGATAAGCAGCCTAAAAGAATCGCAAAATAGAAGTCGAAAGGAAAAAGGGAAATTACAAAGGAATGTTAAAGATAGAATTCAGAAAAAGGACCGTGGTTTAGCAAAAGAGTCGGCTCATGAATCCAACAAAAGTTGACACTACAAAAGCGCAAAAGAAACCGTCCTCAATCACCAATCACGTCCAAAAGAAAACAAAACGTAGACCAGGAACGAGATTCGCTTGTGAAACAAGAATCCGCATGCGCGAAAGGATACCACAACATAAATAGACACAAAACGTACAGCTGAAGGCAACCCGACAACATCAGCTACACATCGAAAACCTCAAAGGGGTATCCAAAATAAATTTCAACAATCTAAGCTCGAACCCACACAAATAAAAAGAACAACAGCAAAACCAAAGAACAGAAGGCAGGGATAAATATCTCTTACAATGAATGCCGCTCCGAAAAGGACACCAGAACATCCGTCGCTGCTGGGTGTAAAAGGCGCGCCGGTGGATGAACTGATCCAAGCCCAATTCGAGACAACGTCCACTGGAAAAACTATCTAACAAGAAGAAGAAAAACGAAACAGAATAGCAGGAAAGGGGAATGGGATCAAAAGCTCCAGAAAAGAATTGGGGACAACACAGAAGAAGGATGAGAAAGGATTAGTCCGATGTCACGTCAGTCAGTCGACGTAGGGTGGTATAAAGAAAAGCTAACTGAAAATTTCTAAGTGGGAAATAGCCGAAAAATTTTGAAGTCACCACAGAATACAGGTACCAGGTGCGGGACCCCGTAGAATACACCGCGATCATAGGTAACCATACTCCATGAAGACTGAATAAAAACCCTACACCCTACTAGTCAAGGAAAGTGTGCAGCCCAGGATCGACTACACACTGAAACACCATCCACAGTGACCAGATGGCGGAACACCGGAAATGAAACTGCAAAAATGTCTCACTCCTGTATGATGGAACGTCACTGTCCCACAAGGAGGGGGAAAGAACGAGATGATAAAGTTCCCCAACAGCGAGTCCTCCCTTCAAGCAGCCCAACCATCCACCCAAGGGTTCAACAAAAAACCCTTGGTCCCTAAAGCCTAACCTAACATTCAAAATCCTAATGCCAAACTCGAATGCAAAGTCCAATGCTAAGTTTGTCTTCGTTACGACAATCCAACAGAATCTAGTTTTCTTCATCTGGCGGGTGTTGCTTTATGTCTTTGACATGCCATGTGCCGCGAAATGTCCCATCTTCATCTTGAAGCTCGTACGTAACAGGTGATAATTTCCTTCGTACAATCAAAGGCCCAATAAATTTTGGAGCGAGCTTTGCGGTGAAGTGTTTGGTGGCGTCGGACAACACAAAATTGCGTCGGTAAACTCTGTCGCCCACATTATATGTCACTTCTCTGCGTCGTAGGTCATATCGTTGTTTAGATCTGGCATGAGCATTCAAAAGTCTCTTATGTATATCTTGATGTAGCTTGTCTAACTCTTTAAGTTTATCAGATGTCTCACATTTATCTGTTTCAGCCTTTACACCTGATTTAAAATAATCACCCCTAGGAACATGTTCACGTGCAAAGTTGGCAAAGAATGCAGTCACTTTAGTGACTTCATGAACCGAGCTCCTGATAGCGCAGCCCACTTTAGGCAAAAGTTGTTCCCATTTCTTGTGGTTATCTGCAACATATGAAGCCAACATAGTTTTGATGACACGATTAACTCTTTCTACGAAGTTAGCTTGAGGATGATACGCAGGAGTGTAAATAATTTTCACATGGTAGCTGTCACATAACTGCATAAATTCTCGTGAACGGAACTGCACACCATTATCGCATACTAAGTACTGAGGACATCCAAAGAATAGAAAAACATTTTCCTCAACTAATCTGGTTACAGCGGCAGCTGTAGCTTGACGGAGTGGAAACAGTAGCACAAACTTGGTAAGTTGGTCTGAAATAACTAAAATGTAACTGTAGCCTCTGGATGATCTAGGTAAGGGACCACAGATATCTACTGCAATCATCTGCCAAGGTTTTGTGACATTCGGACGCTGTCCCATAAGACCAGCTGGACGATTCTGTTCAGGTTTCATGGCAGCGCAGATCTTACACCTTCGAATGTAGTTGACTACATCGGATCGCATTTTCGGCCAGTAGAAGCGATTCTTCAGGCGTTCGTAGGTTTTGAAGATGCCTGCATGGCATGCCGTTAATGCGTCATGATGTTCATGGATGAGTTCCTGGCGTTTTTCTTTCGGCACAACTTCTTTCCATGTTTCGTTATTGTCTCTCAATCGCGGGTAGGTACACTTGAGATATTTATAGATTTTATTATCTTCGACTCGCCACTGTGGAAATTGCAATGGTTTTGACATAATTTTTGTTCTCAGATTCCGATACCAATGATCTCGAATGGGTGCTGGTTCTTCGATGGTTAACACCACATAATCCGATCTGGAAACAGGCTTTGACGACAACAATTGCTTGAAATTATTGACCGGCTTCTTCCTTGTTTTAGAGCACCGGGTCCGGTCGCCTACCGTGCTCCTCGCTCGTTTCCCGAGCATCTCTTACAAGTGCGGCTGGTTACTCCTACTTGCCCGCATCCATAACAGTACATCCGTTTAGGAGCAGTACACTGCATGGCTCGATGTCCTGACTTGGAACAATTCCAACAAGTAAGTGATGCAATAGCAGTTGGGGCTTCTGTAATTTTATTACTAGTCTTCTCTCTGGCTAGGTGGTTCTGGGAAGTGTTTGTTGGAAGCTCCATTTCGCTGAAGTCAATCAGAGGCTTTTCTTCGACTGCACAAATCGGTGGCTTTCCCGCACGCTTGCAGTAAGCTAACTCTGGTTCAAGTAAGTATGAGTTAGGCGTAGGAGGTGCTTTAAAATTAGTCGAAGCTATTTTGGCATCTTCTAAAGCCATACAAGTTTGAGTAAGTTCAGTGATAGTATAAACCGGGTGTAATGCTAATTGCATAGCATAATACGGCTGTAAGTTCTTCTTAATTATTGCCAATCTTGTAGTTTCAGATGGAAGTTGAGGTAGCCTGCTGAATAAGTTGTCCATGGTTGCTATATAAACGACCACTTTTTCGGATGGGTGTTGTGTGCGGCTTCGAATTTCGTCCCAAAGGCGGATCTCGTAATCGTGAGGGAGAAAGTTTGCTTTCAACTTGCTGATCAAGTCGTCCCAATCGATGATAGTACGCTTCACTGCTCGGTACCATATCAGTGCGTCTCCAGTGAAAATTTCTACTGCTGACTGAAGCAATTGAGCTTTTGGAATTCCACGTGCTTCTCTTAGCTCTTCTACACGCACTAAGAAGCTTGTTAAACTGGACGATTCACCATCATAATGAATGTTCCACTTGCTGATGGGAATAAAGTTGCTGTACACAGGTCAAGAACACTCTGGATATATCTTACTTTCAGCGGTAGGTATGTGTAAGTTTCCAGCTTGTCTATCTAAGCTTGTTGTAGGTCTTACAATCTCGCTCAGTTGCATGGACTTCAGTTTTTGCTGTAAGTTGCTGTCGTGATGGGAAACTTCAGCATTACGCTCTGGCGTTGACTCATGGAAGCTCACTCGACGTTTCGATGGTTCAAACTGTGTGGGGAATATCGACATCTCATGATCAATGAGTTGCCCGATGGCAGTTGCATTTTCTTCTGCACCTGTAGTTGCCAAGGATGTGGTAACTGGAAGTAGTAAATTAGGCTCATCTAGAATAGATTGTTGTTGAGACTGAACTGTTGCTTGCTCATGTATAGTTTGTTCGTGGGAACCTGAATAAGCTTGATCGATAGCTATAGATAACTGACCTATTTTGGTAAACAGTGTTTGCTGATGCTGTTGTTGCATGTTGTTTTCGACATTAAGTCGACGTAAGCGACCTAAAACATGGTACATTCTTGCCCTAATGCGTTGTACTTCATTATCTTTGTTATTGACATCAAAATGTTCTAATGCCTCTTGCAGTTCGTGAAGTTTTGTAGCACAAATCTTCAGTTCTTCATCAGGCTTGAAATAAATTCCTGTTGTCACGTCTAGCGTTCCTAACTGCTGTCTATGCATAGCGTCTCGCAAAATTGATCTCTTCTCGGTTACGTTCGAACCCACTGGACATCCACGAATTAGCAATTCATACGTTAGCTCGTCCGCCAATAATCTTCCAACATCCATTGTAATTGTCGTAACTAAACAATCCTATACCTATACTAAAAATACTAAACCTTACTAATAAGAGCACAAAAGAAAAACAAAAATAGCCCTTCAGTACTAATAATACTAATACCTACTAATATGTCCAAAAATTTACCTAATCTAAACACAGATTCCTAAATTCTAACAAATTTCCTCAAAATATTAAACAAAATGGCTATAATCCGATAATTACCGATACGACAAGGAACCAATCGATACTAATCAAATACTCTATACTGCACTAAATGCCAAACTACTTAACCAAAGGCCCCACGTTGGGCGCCAAATTTATTACATTTGCTACACACGGGAAATTATTTGCACGTAAAAAAAGTCATAAATATTTCACAGCAGGGTGGTACAGGAATCGTCTAGTCGTGTAGCAAACGTTTGCCAAGCTAGGTCCTGAGCAGGATGGGGTGGGTTGTCCGGAAGCGCCACTGGTTTGAGACGGTCCAAACCAGAAAACCTACAGGTGGCCGTGTAAATTCCTAAACCACTAGCTGTTTCACAAAAAAAAAATAATAAAAGACAGCAAAACACCAAGACTCGAAATAACCTAGTTATTTATTTACAGTTTGTACACCTTCAAAATTCTGTGTCATACTTGGAAAAGGCAACACAATTCTGTGATTAAATGGAATAGTTTGTAAATGTAATCTTAGTGGTATGTAATGTACAAGATTTTATATGAATAAAGTCGAAAATGTAACTACGATAATCGCAATTCGTTCGAGTACCCGTGTATCAACTACGATAGTGACTTAAATATAATTAAAAACAGCGATACCGGAATGCGGGAGAATAGTAAGTTCTAAATCGCTTGATTAATTAGGTAAATACTCTATCTAGTCGCGAACCTCTTCGAATTGGTACCATTTCGCCTAGGGGAGTGCTAATACACATAAAATGGTGTATTTACGGTGCTCATATTATGTGAAATGTCAAATTAATGCTCCCGGAGACCTCCGCCAATAATGGTTTAAATTTTGAAACACTGACAAGTACTTGAAACTTGAATGCAACCAAAGCAGTACTACCAAACGTAAAGATATTAAATGCATAGAATGACATTATCCTATTACACAAAAGTAATTGCACGTGATGTACAACGAAGCTATACAATATTTCGCATGTAAAACGGCATGAATTTCGCTAGCATATACCTAGGTAAGTACAATACATAAAGTAAAGATCATAGTGCCATAACGAACGATAGTTTCAGTTCAATAAGCACCAAAAGGTAGATAACACTAGGTGTTGTAGATACCTGGATCGTGCACAGAAGGATCGCTACATCAACAGCTATGGGGGATAGCTATTAAGATGTCCACCAGCTTGAATAACCTCCAAAGAGTCAGGGCTTCATCTAACTTTGCAGGTGAGAAACGCAGTCGAGTGCAGTCACCATGGGGAGAAGCCTTGCATGCGAACTATCACATGTGCTGAGGGGCTCGGATTGGAACGGAATTGTTGCTCCAGGTGCCTTAGCCAAGTA
This sequence comes from Agriotes lineatus, assembly GCA_940337035.1. Classification (NCBI taxonomy): domain Eukaryota; kingdom Metazoa; phylum Arthropoda; class Insecta; order Coleoptera; family Elateridae; genus Agriotes; species Agriotes lineatus. Next base: position 68,991 of record CALNHX010003190.1, on the reverse strand, counting down.
ACAACAATGCCACAGGCATAATAGATCCCGAAAAATCGGAGAACGATACAGCAAACTAGGACGAGGAGGCCTAAATACGAGACGTTATCGAAAAATGTTCTACGGCAACCATAAATTAACATACCAGAGTTGTAATGTGGCCTCGAGTAAGTAAATTGCAGAAATATATATTTATCCCAATACAATCGGATTCATTTTAGCAATATAACACCCATTTCCTATTTCTGGATGGCAGATTCCTCAAAGAAATATGGAAACTATGTAATCCACTTAAGTGAAAAATTCCCAAAAATCACATGCAGCTCCAAAAAGGAAAACTTAAAAAAAATGGTCGCCGGAAATCGTACTATCAAAACAATTTTCAAAACTGTTACCCAAAATTCCCTAAAAATCAAGGATTTTTTACCAAAAGTCCCAAAAATTGCAAAAATGAGTATGCAACCAAAGCTACACCTAACGTATGCAGGTGAATCTAACTATGAATGTATTTAAGCTAATAAATTATCCAAACAATCCTTAACTGTATCTAAATGTAAAATTACACGTAACAATGGTTAATACTTATAAGTCAAGCTGTGGGTAACTAGAAACAATTAATCAAGTTACTAATGTCAAAACTATAAATTATAGGTTATATTCCGAACTGACTTAAGCAAAAATAAATAAAAGTTGCCAGGTAATTAAGTCACTAATGTCATTATTTGATTTATCATTGTTTTTTACTAGATGACCATTGTTCTTGTAATCATGGCTACCTGATAATTGCACGTCTTAATGACCACCAAAAACCTTTAATGTGCATTTTAAGGTAAACGGTTACTTTTAGGCTTAAGAACTAAGAGTACATTACTTTTATGCTTTTTAATTCTCTTTCAGATAATAACCTAAAATTTTTAAGAAAAAGTTACAGATAACGAAATTAGATCTAAAAAAAGTTCTGAAAGATAGGTAAACTGCCTCTTACAGTGAAGTCCAAATTATGAAAAAAATTTAATTAATCAGTACATAATAGTATGCATGTATACCAAAATTCAAATCGATATCTCTACATTTGTGGAAATTAACAAAAAAATAAAAAATAAAAAATTGAACTTCTAGGCCCTATAACTTTTTACTGAAGAGACTTTGTACTAAAGTATATTAGTTTTAATCCATTTATTATAACGTAAGGAATCTATGACTAATCGGTGTCCCATTCTTTTTGGGACACCCTGTATATAAAAATCAATCGCCGTGTGTTGGTGTGTTAGTAACGCAAAAACTCGAGCACGACTTGACCGATTTGGATGATTGTTTTTGTTATGTTCGTCCTACACCCGAGGTGGTTTAGCAAAAAAGAAAATTCGGAGAAATCCAAAGGGAAAGCCGGAAAATTAAACTCGAGAACGACTTGACCGATTTGGATGATTTTTTTTTGTTGTGTTTGTCTTACTCCCTAGGTGGTTTAGCAAAAAAGAAAATTCAGAAAAATCCAAAGGGAAAGCCGAAAAATTGGAAACTATCGAGAGTGTATTTTTTATACATTGTGCGACTTTCTATTTCCAGTCATACTTTTATGATTCTGTGCTTAATGGTTTGAAGCGCTTTTGATGTCAGCATACTCAATTTTTGTGACCTTGAAAATGTCGGCCATGATCCTAATGGTGTGCAGAGGCGGTAAATTCAAAATTATGCGCCTAAATTTTAAACTGAAACGAAATAATCCGTACGTTTAAAGTTCACGCAATTTATATGGAAATGCACAGTACACCATGTGCCACCAAAAGATCTTTTCTGTGTACTCATATTAAATTAATATTTTGAAACCACTTGCACAAAAAAACATAACCTTCTTATAAGGGGTCATTGACCGCCACAAGTACACGTGTAAAATATGAAAAACAGCTGACTGCACACCACCAGAACTCGCGCATGCGCAAAGAAAAAACCATATATATAATACACATATATTGCTAGTAGGGCCTCGGAACGCTAGAAAACATTACGGCGCCGACATAGTCTCACTTGGAGTATAACGCGTCTCGTGCGCATGCGTGGGAATTCGAACTCCGCCTTTAGAAGCGAATTTTAAACTTGACCACTTCCCCATTGGGCGGACGACGCCACCGCCCTTGCGCACCGCTCACCGTTATACATTGAAGAGTTGGTTGTCTGTCTCACTTCCTTGGTGAGTTTCCCACTCATAGCCGCTAGCAATATAGTAAGTATTAGATATATGGAAAAAACTAGCTGAATTTTAAACCGACAGGCCATTCTGTATTATTTTGTGGTTTGAAGGGTTTTCCCTATCATGTCATAATCCAAAACAACGTTTGTCGAGTCAGCTAGTACATAATCTACTATATAGTTCTTTGCAGCAGATGCTTTTCAATGTATTTTATATGAGATGGGATAAATTGTACCTAATGAGTATTGTAGACTATGGTGTTTTATAATAGTGCAATTTGTGCATTTTAAATTGCGCATGTGTGACACGCAATCAGCTGTCCTAATGGGAAATGGCTGCTGGCAGTCGGTCAGTAGTGCAATTTTCGAAATTGCATTTATAACAATCATTCGAATAAGTAATATGTGATAATCAGACATTTCAAGAAAAATACACTTACAACAACCATGGAGTACTACAATTTGCTTAATACGTAAGTATTTAGCAGTAAAAAATTAATTGTATTCACTTTTGTTTATGTTGCAATTCCAAACAATTGTGCAATTACGGATTTTATTGATTTTTAAATGTATTTAACCACAGTCCGTTGCAGGCTTTAGAGATAATAACATGGAATCTCACCTCAAATACACTAAAATGCACAAACTATAATTCCGAAGAATCTCCACTGCCTTTATTACTATGACTACCATGATGTATCCGACTCTGACCAAATCTCAGAGCATGCGTTCCAAGCGGAAGTCTGCTGTCGAGCTGCTAGCTGAGAGCAAGCCGTTTTATGTAAAATCCGAAGTAGTACGTGATACAACGCAAGCACAGCCGGCTAGGCCTCCGCCTAACTTTGCCATCGGACATGCAAGTTACATGCGCAGCAAGTCGGTGAACGTTGCGGCACCAAGCAGCAGCTACAGACCAACCACGCTTCCGCAGTGTAAGTTGCAATTGTTAAGTTAAGTGACAAATTTAAAGCCTTTTATGTTGTGTGATTTTTAGCATTTCAATACTCAGGTTACATGCAGTTGCTAAAATGCTGTGTGTTATTATAGATATGGCAGTGTCACCGTCGAGGTCTTTGCCTCCTCTGTCTCATCGTCGTTCAGTATACACAGCTAGTAGTGACTTACTGCAGAATAAGTTGCGGCAACTTTTAGATTGTGATAGTGCGGAGGAGCTGAGTGTGGAACACATGGCTCCTCTTAGCCCCCCAGCTGAGTACGCACAACGGTGCCACAAGAGCTTACCAGACCTGCATTGTCGGGCAGAACCAAGTTCGAACAAAAGTAGTAACAAAAGCCTTTCTAACAGAGATAGTGGAGGTTCCAGCGGCCATTATACACAAAGAAGTGAACCTGCTCCTCCACCAAGACAAGTAAGTACATTGTTCGATTTATAATAGAAAATACATATAAAAACCACAAGCTGAAAATATTTTCATTTATTTCTCTTAATTGCTTTTTAAATTGAAGTTTTTGTTTGTATAATTAAAGTAATTTAATAAATTGTTACTTATAATACCATGAGTAGTCAAAGCTATGTTTATTTTTGCGGTGGTATCACGAACGTCCATTGTGCTTTGGTACGATTAGGACAAGCGCGCTAGCACGAGTCCTAATCCCAAGCGCAATGGATATGAGTTGTGATACCACTGCAAAAATAATCTACTTAACTTTGACTAAAACAATGGTATTCGAGGGACTATTCAATGAACCAATTTTTATAGTAACAGAAAACTAAAATTGATTTTTTCTAATAAAAAATATATTTGTTTAAAATAGTCACTTGAATACATTCTAGAAAGATATATCTGCTGATATTTTTTTGATTGGCCAAGAAACGTCAAATTCTGGATTTTCATTGGTCACTTTTAGACAGATGACAGGTGAATTGAATAATCAGTAATAATAGGACGAGAGTTCAAAATATTGCCGACAATAATTTTTGCGATTCAGATACAAGTTTCTGCGGCGACGAAAATAACGACGAGTGCTTGCATAAGTCATTATTTTCTAAAGCAACAGAAACGAGACAATGTGAAGAGCAAAAATTGTCACATATAATCTCATAAGAGCATTAATTCTTTCCGGAAATTTTTTGAGTGCGTTCCAACAACGTCGTATTAATTTGCTTGAGCGGGACGCGAGGGCAAATTAGGACGTTGTTGGAATGCACGAAAATTAATTTCCGGGTACGAATTAATGCTCGAATGCAGATTCGGTAAGAAAATCGTAACGACACAAACCCTAAAAAGAAGTAATGTCTACCTACAAAAAATTTCCAAGAAATTTTGTTGTCCTGGTTATGGCTCGTGAACTAATTTTTCTATTGGTCATTAATGAGTGTCGTACGATTTTCTGCAATATTTCGACCCAGAGTCTTATTCGTCTTGACAATTTAACTTTTCATTAAAGAATAGTAACAGTAAAATTGTCGCTGAAATAAAGCTCCTCGAATTATTGTCACTAAAATAATCGTTTGATTGGTAGTTTATTTTTAAATTGAAGAATGCCATTGATTGACAATGACACCGGTTAGATTGTCATTATAATTTATTTTGGCTAGCTATGAAATGCAAAATTTGCTGTTTTAATTGGTTTACTTTTGACAGATGACTGGTGAACTGAATAGTTGTTATTATCTAAATTTACACAGCTGCATGTAAATTGTTATAATTATTGCTCTGAAATCATTACAGTAGTTACGTAGCTTTCAAAAAGGAATTCAACTAATTAGTCAAACTTTTATGGGTATAACTACACGTTGCTGCATTTTCTTTCATGCAGAACACATAACTGAATGTTAATTAAATTTAGTCTAATAGCTAAGCAAATAGGTAGTTTTGCCCAGCAAAAGGTCGGGGAAAGTTTATACTTCGCAATTTTGTTCATTTTGGAGCCTCAATGATATTCTGAATTTTGTAAACACGGGAAATCACCGCCATCTTAGAAAGTGGTGGCTAAAATAGTTCTTTTTTTTCAGAACATATCGCTTCCGCTGTATTTTACAGTAAAAGTACCTATGTACAAAGTTATAGAGAATAAAATTTCCAACAACTTTGGTATGAAACAAATTTTTCTCAGATCAATTGTTTACAACTTATGACAGGAAAGCGGAACGCTTTTTTGCAAAATCTTGAATTTTTCGTGTAAATTTCAAAGATTATTGATTATTGTTCTTATTATTTTGTTATTATATAATATACACGCTGATCAACTTCGCAGCGGAAAAAAAGATGATAGTACGAGCATCATATCTAAACCAAAAGAACATGGAGAAGCACGGATGAGAAAACCGTAAATCAAATTGATCATGTCCTTATCAAAGAAATACATGCAACTTGCATAAAAGACGTAAAGAGTTGTAGAGGAGCGGATTTAGATTCCGACCACTATATGGTTCGTATTAGCCTGAAACACTGGCTACCGAAAGAGCAAAACGTAGAAAAAGTACTAGAAAAAAAGAAGTGGTATTTAGATAAACTAAAAGAGCAAGATATGAGAGAAAAATGCAACCAAGAAATTGAAAAACAATTACAGCACGCAAGGAAAACAGAGAAACAGAGAGTGAATGGAAAGAAATAAAAGAGTCAATAATACAGATAGCTCAACAGGAACTTAAGGCAGGAAAGAAGAAAAAAAGAAAACCGTGGTTTGATAAAGAGTGTGAGTTAATTATAGAGAAGAGGAAAGAAGCCAAATTAAGAATGGTAGAAAAGGAAACAACAAAAAACCACGACATATATAAAAACATAAGGAAAGAGGCGAAAAAGATCTGTAGAAGTAAGAAGAGAAATTATTAACTACGAATGTTGGAAGAAGTAGAAGAATCCCACAATACCCAACAAGTAAGATCATTCTACGGGAAAATTAGAACAGAAAAACAAAGATATCAACCAAAAATATTTCTGTGTAAGGATAAAAATGGCCAAATCATAAGAGGAGAAAAGGAATTTATAGACAGATGGCTCGAATACTCACGTCACGGTGACAACAGATTATGAAATGGAAGAAAAATCAACAGAACAGAATACGGAGAAGAGAAGAAATATTACCACCCACAAAAAATGAGGTTGAGAAGTAATAAACGCAATGAAAAACAATAAAAGCCCAGGCAGCGACTGTATACAAGCAGAGCTTATAAAATATGGAGGAGTAAAGCTAACAGAAAGAATTTCTAATTTAATCATTAACATATGAAAAAGCAAAAACATGCCAATTGAATGGAAGGAAGCGTTGATAAGACCTATACACAAAAAAGGAGACCGACTTAAGATGCGAAAACTATAGACCCATTTCACACTCCTAAACGCAACATATAAAATACTAGCCACAATAATCAACAACAGACTAAAGGAGCATGCAGAAAAAATACTAGGAGAATATCAATGCGGTTTCTGACAGAATAGATCGGTGATAGACCAAATACATACTATACGGCAAATACAAGAAAAATGTGGAAATATAACATACGACTTCATATGATTTTCCTGGATTTCAATCAAGCTTATGATAAAATAAACCAAGTGATGAAAGAATTAAAATTTCCTGAAGTACTAATAAAACTTGTGGGAATGACCTTAGAACAAACAACAAGCCAAGTCAAAATAAAAAGCAACCTGACGGAAAAGTTCTCTACGGCAATAGGATTAAGGCAACGTGATCCGATGTCCTCAATATTATTCTATATTGTCCTAGAGAAGATCATAAGAAATTGCAAAGTCAAACAGAACAGCGACATATTTAATATTGCATATCAATTACTAGCATATGCAGACGACTTAACCATATTAACAAGAACACAAGAAGAGTTAAAAAATCTAGTAAAAAAAGTTAATACAGAGGCAGCAAAGTTTGGCTTAACAATTAATGAAAAGAAATCGAAGTACCTGATAAGCGGCTCAGCAAAAGAACAAACGGAAGTGTATTTAAAAGTGAAAAGTGAAGACAGAAGCAGAGGTCATAGTGGAAAGAACCAAAACAGTGGTGGATCTAGGAGCTGAGATAACAAGTAACGGAGACCAAACAAATGAATTAGAGAGAAGAATAACAAGTGGCATGAGAAGTGCTGCAGCTCTAAATAAAGTGCTTATATCAAAAAATATCTCCCGCGCGGTTAAAGTAAAAGTGTACAAAACCATCATCTACGGAAGTGAAACCTGGGTGTTACGGCAGAAAGACATTAGCAAGCTGTGTATTTTTGAACGGAAAATTCTCAGAAGAATTTACAGAGGTATAAGAGACGGGGACCTCTGGAGATGCAGAACAAATGAGGAAGTATACGAGCAGTACAACGAGCCAAACGTAATTAACATAATTAAACAGAACCGCCTCAGATGGTTAGGACACATCATAAGAATGAACCCAGACCGAATACCCAAAACCTTACTCAACAAAGAACCAGAAGGAAAAAACAAAAGAGGAAGACCAAAAAGACAGTGGCTAAACTGCGTGAAGGAGGATCTTAAAGAATTGAAAATAAGATATTGGGAAAATCTTGCAAAAGACAGAAAAAAGTGGAAGACAATCTGCTTCAAAGCTCTGGGTCTTAAGGGCCTGTTATGCTGAAATATATATATCATATACACTCCCCTCTTAACAAAAAGCGGATCATTTTTTAAAAATGTTATTTTTATACAACAGATCATTTTTAAATGTCTGAATATGCATTTTATACTTATGTAAGTATTGCTTAATGACATAAGTAGTAAAGATAATAATAAAAATCTGCAATTTTTTTTTTAAATATCAAGAAAATGAAAAGATGTAATATGAAAATCAACAATTTGATTTCAAAAAATCAAAAAACAATTCAACATTGATTAGTAGTGTGTATTTCCACCACTAGCTCTTATTACAGCTTCCATTCATCGTGGCATGCTGCTTTTGAGGTCTTGGATAAACTTACATTAAAACAGCAAATAATTAATAAATTGTTTTAAGTGAAACAAACACAAATTTTAATTCTTACTAAAAGTGACATAAGGTCACTATGTTATTAAGTAATATTTAAATAAGTTTAAAATGCCTATTCAGGCATTTAAAAATTATCTGTTGTATAAAAATATATTGAAAAAAAAAAATGATCCGGTTTTTTTGGAGGGGAGTGTATGATCACAACTTTAAATTATAGGGGGGCTGAAAGTCCTTAAACATCAATTACATTAGGCATATAATTTGTTTACTAAAAATTCAAAATTTGCAATGTTCGATTTTGAAACCAATCACCCAGTTAGTATACACACACACACATATGTATGTTATGTATGAATAATTAATATTTATGCAATGTCTACATATTACTCGTTTCCTCATCATCTATGAGTTAGAGCAAGTGACGCTTTCTTTTCAACTTGGTATCTCCAATCATTTCTGTCTGAAAATTATCAAAGTTGATATTTATGTAATTTGTATCTTTGTTTAAGTCTCTTTGAATACCTGGATGGGCCAGACTGATGTATGTTTTCTTCTGCAGGTTTTTTTTCGGATTCACTTAATCTTTATCCTCATCTCTTGCTTCTTCTTCTTCCTCTTTTTCCAGGGATGCTGAGAATCCTTCGATTATTTCTGTTAAGTGCACCACATCTTCATTTTCCTCGTCGTCTTCCTCAAAGTCTGCTAAAACTTCAGCAATGATTTGACAGAAGTTTCCATTACAGAATCAGCAGATTATAAAGCACTTTAGACCTGCTTTCCTGTAACTACATTTTGAACTGCATCTTGTTTTGTACTTGCATGAAATAAATTTCAATAGTGCTCCCCCCCCCCCCTCTCCCTTCTCTCTATAATTTAAAGTTGCGATCTAGGCAACCTTGATTTAAATTAAATGAAATGTTTGTAGTAACCTTGTGATATACCTTTCTTTTTCTATGTTTGATTTTTAAACCGATCACCGATATAGTGATAGAATAACAAAATAATAAGAACAATCAATAACCTTTGAAATGTACAGGGAAAATTCAAAATGTTTGCAAATTGCAAAAACGCATTTTGCTTTCCGCTGTTGTAACTTGTAAACAATTATTCTAAGAAAAATTTATTTGATACAAAAGTTATAGGAAATTTTATTCTCTACAATTTTGTATATAGGTGTTTTTGCAGCGGAAATGATACCTTCACAATAAACTCAATTTTGGCCGCCATTTTCCAAGATGGCAGCGCCGATGGCGACCTTGTGTTTACAAATTTCAGGATTTCATTAGAGCCCCAAAATGGACAAAATTGCCAGTATAAACTTTCGCCAACTTTTGCTAGATAAAACCATATTATTGTATTGTATTGAGTGGGCTAAAAGGTTCATGAAGTTGTTCGGCGTAAGAGTAGGTTACATAAATAAAAAAATATATATCTTGGCACTTTTATAATAGAATAATTTTTGAAGTCAAGCAGATGTAATCTGAAACAAATATTCTTTGTTTATTACAGTAATAATAGCTCCTTTGCTAGTGTTTTAAAATAGCTTGCTTGTTTGAAAGTATCTTTAATAGCTATTTATGATACAAGTTGCCTAATTGAAGTGTTTTAGGCACGCGACATGGTTTGTCAAATTAGCCTGAGAGTCGAGTTTGACATCGCATCAAGTGCCTAAAACTCCTGTGCAACGCTTATGATACAAGATTCTATCTACTTTGCATAAAAATTATCAGAAACTTTGAATTTTGATATTTCATAAATGTGACGATCTGTCAGTTGTCTGAAATAAAGAACCGTTTTGACGTTTTTCATATGAAAAGAACAATACAAAAACAGTGCTTTAATAGACCCGCATTAAAACACTAACAGCCAGTCTTAGAAAGACAACTAATTTAAGGTTAACTTTAATTTATTGTTAAAATAAACAAAAGCGCATGAAAATTTGTTTACTGATGAATGAAATGTCATAAGCACTAACTTATTTTAAGAACAAATTAAAGTTAATCTCAGATTAGCGCTCTTTATAAGGTAAATAAAAAATATTTCATACTTAAAATTTAAATCGTGGCCTTAATTAAAATGGTGTATTCTTAAACCTAAAGTGGTCACGCCTTTATTTATAACACCAGTGGTCTCACAGAGGACAATTGTCATCCAAAGTAATTTGCTGTTTTAATTTGGAAAACTTTAAATTTTTATGAATTGTTTTGTTGAGTATGAAAGAGCCAATTTCGTCCATCGCGTGAAATATTGAAGTTTAGACTGTTTTAGGAAGGTACTGTGAGTCGCAGCTATACAACTTTTGAAAAAATTGGCTGCATTTTTAAAACTTGTGGAGGACGATAGTCCTCCGCACGACCACTGCAGGGTTAAGACATATGTGTGAATATGTGAGAGAACAGACCTTTAACATTTATGTAAAATTAACTTGCATTGATATTCAAATATTCTGTTAGTAAGACATTTGTTAACATATACTTTTGTTCTATCTGCACGAACAATTTACAACAGTAGGTAATTGTGGTAATGATAACAATATTAAGCTAATTAATAAATTCACATTTTTAAGTAGCAAACAATATAAACAGAGTAGGTGAAGAAATCCCATTGTCTACTATAATTAACCTAGTTAATTGTTATGATGAGGAAATGTGAAATAGTGAAATTAACATTTAAATATAAAGATTGTGTTTCGTATTTAAATTAATTTAAGCATTGTTTAATTGTGATATCAAATTTTTGTATCCCACTTTCATGAGGAAAAGTAGAACTTCACATTTCTAAGGAGGTTTCTATCAAACAATGAAATAATTTGAACAGCTGTTTAGTAGTAGTACTAGCGCTAAACAGTAGTTGAATACTTAAATTCAAGAACAAGTACTCGTACGTAAGTTTTAATAAAAGTACTGGAACACGTGTACTGGTGTCTTTTAGTGTACTCATATTAATGCCTTTACATAACAAATAAAAAAAATCCTGTGATCCCACACTACCTGCACTTGGTTATTGTTGTTCAGTAAATCAGGAAACTTTTATATTAATAAATGTAGATATGAACCAAATTACTTTGATCTTTTTGCTACTGTTGAGGACAGTCTGTATGTACCTGAGTCCATACGAAATCAACAAATAGAGAAAGAAAGGTACATAAAATTGTTTGAACAAAATATATTTATTTCCTTTTTCTGACAAATCTTCGTTTTTGAAATTACAGAAGAAAGAGTACACAACCTCCAATTGTGGGTGGTACTTTAAATTCGAGCCATTTTCATACATCTGCCAGACTGCAATACCAAGTCGAGTCATTGCAGGTTTTCCTTAAGAACAATTTTTAAAAAGGTATTTCTTACATGTGCCAAGTCAATTCTCCAATTCATCAAGTAATATTTAAAAAATCCAGTAATTAATTGAGTTACAATAGTAATTACCTAAGTTATATCCATGAACCTGTATATAATCAATTTTTTATAGTTTCCAAATTTAAACAGTAAAATTTAATTTACATAGTACGTAAAGGTTATAAAGGTGTCTTCATTTATAAGCAACTATACTAAAATCTGTTCTACTTTTTGCTCTAGTTGATGACATATCCGCACAGCTGTAGATGGAGCTGATTATTCTGACTAAAGTAGGTGATACAATATTATCAAATGTATTTTATTAACAAATAAGCTACGTCTACTTCACACTCAAATCACATTGTATACAGCAGATAGCAAAAACCGCTCGCAAGGAGAGAGAAACAATTTTTACTGAAATTTGCGGTTATCTTAACTGCTCATCACATTTAAAAAATTTAAAATTACAAAAATATTCTTTCATTATGAGACACTACAAATCTGCAATAATGATGCTCAAAATAAAAGCTAAATGCTAGTTGTTGAAATGTTTATTTACTACAAAAACAGTCGGACTTGCAATTTATAATCGAACTGTCATTTGATTATTAAAATCTTCAAGTATAAAAAAACCAAATGGCACTGTAAGCAAAAACAAATCGTCAATTATAATGTAGCCGAAATTGAGTAATCAGCATTGATAAATAACTTGAGCAGATCGAAATAAATACGTTTTATCAAGCCGGTCTATATTGTTCCACTGGGCCTATAAAGTCACCTTTGGAATGGCCTACCACAATCTGGCAACACGGCTGCGCCAACCTTTAACAAAAAAATTACTAGTTTTGGTCACTAAATCAGCAATCTGTCAGTGTACTATCGCAGTCATTTTGATGCATGCCGGTTGAAAAAAAATCTTTGAAATCGTTGATATTTACATTGTAATGCGTCACTTCGCCGTAATATTCTATTTAAAAAACAATTCGTATTGGATAGGTACCTAATTCTCTATTGCAAGTAAATTCCTACTAATTTTCACTTTATCTAAAACAGTAATTTCTTCAAAGTAACTAGTCTGGAAACAAGTCTCTTCATCTTATCAACCTTTATATCGACTTTATAAAGTGCTTTTCACAAACAGCACTAATCTTTCTAATCTGCCAGTCCTTTCAATTTAAAACGTGTTACAACTTTTGTGCCACTGTTTCATTAGATGGAAGTTTGAACACGCTAATATATGGAGCGACTGATGAAGCGTAGTTAATTTGACTTACAGCTTGGTACACAACACTTCAAGGGCATTTTTTCACATGATGTGAACTGTGTTCCGCCCTTAAACGAAAGGTTGATAAAGCCTCGGCTAGCTCTTTTAACTTTCGGCAGAATATGGCGTAGTGTAAGGACTAGGCAATAAATGCTTCGGGCTTTTATATTAAACAGAAAGATTAGAGAAAATGTGGGCGCCTTGTCGTTACTCACAACATAAGAGCAAAACTAGCTAATTAATTAAACGCCACTTACCTTGGGTGCTTCACTACATACCTAAATGACTTGTACAGCTAGAGGGGTTGCAGATAAAGACACAAACAAATAACAGCAATAGGGGCATTTAATTAAACCCAAAAATCACAGTAACACATGAATTACGAGTATATGCATTAGCCCTTAGGCCAAGTGACAGCAATGAAAGTTTGTGTGAATTAATAAACCACAAATAGAAATTAACTTCCAAATATTCAAGTCACAAAATGCTAATTATAGGTTAAATTATAACTTCTGGACAACCACCTGTGTGCTATCGCAATTGACATAAATGCACAACGCCCAAGAGACACGGCGTATTTGAGATTACAGATATATGCATATTTCAGCAATTTAGAAATAATTAAATCATCGCCCTTTAGCGTTAATAAATGATTGAACCAAAAGAGTGATTAAACACGCTTCAGTTTGAGTTCCTAAGGCCTTAAAAGTTGTGGCATTTGCCTTTGTCAGTCAAGAAAACACTGAGAAGGGCATGTATTTACATTTTAGTTCGTTGCAAATATCCAAATGTCCCTGTGGTTGGGGATGTAGAATACAACCACGGTATGTCTTGCCTGTCGTAAAAGGCTACAAAAAGGACTAGAGGAGAAAACCTCGATAAATAATCCTTGCTGGAGAGAGTACTCTAGGCCAGGGGTCGGCAACCTTTTTCGGACGGCGGGCCATTTTCAAAATAAATTTTTTTATGCGGGCCGCACATTCAAAAATAACTTAAATAGTGCTTTTATATCATATACGAGTATAAATATTATTAAAAATAAATATAGACAAAATTTATTTTTTATTGACATGCTATAATAACAATAATGTTAGAGAACAAAAATTTTACAATTCTTAAAAGGAAAAAAAAAGAAAATAACATTCCAATTAAATATGTATAAATATGTAAATATAAAATATATAAATATAAAAAATATAAAATATTGTAGTGAAACGTCATACGGCTGTCAACATGAACGCACATATGAACATACAGTAGCAAACTGGCGAAATGAAAGAATTAGTGATGGGCCTATCCGGAATGAATAATCGGAAAGTTTCCGATTGTTCAAAAAATCGGAAGGTTCCTATTATTTCGGAACTTTTCGGAATTCGATTATTTTACTGTTCGGTGCACAAAATTCGGAACTTTCGGAATTCGATTATTTTACTATTCGGTACACAAAATGAGAAAACGAAATGCCAATTTGAACTGAACGGAATACGGAATGTTGTATTGACTCACTTGACTGCTATATGCTGGTTGGCGAATGTCTACGGGTCACGCCGTGTGCGCACGTGTATGATACGTGAATGGCACTAATGACAGTGGTATTTCGTAGATTAATTATTAGATAGTACACCTACAGACTTCAAATTCAAGTATTGTTTTATACTTGTGTACTTATGTACTTTATGTGCTATTAAACTTTAAAATATCACTACCATTTTCCGAAAGTCTATTAACGTAACTACTGTAATTATTTGAAAAAATATTTTATTTCTTCATATCCCACTGTGCGACTCAAACTCATAAATTGTTTTTTAGGATACTGCATTGCTAACTAGCATCTACATAGTTACAAACGAGTCCGGTAGATAAAATTTACCGGACTCGTTTGTAATAATGTAAACGCTAGTTACCAATGCAGTATCCTAAAAAATTTTATACGATACAGGACCGGTAGAATTCTTATGGCCTTCCCAAACATACAGGTCTCGCCCTACGGTTCGACCTGTAAAGTATTGGCGCGGCCATAAAAATGTTGCTACCGGTCTAATAACGTAAATAGCTATTACTGACCGTCCTACAAACCCAAACAATAGATGCCAACGCAGATAAGGGCTTACGGCGCGACGGCGAGTGCTCTCATCGTAAATTTGCACGCACTTCATCTTCATTCCGCTTGTTGTTATTTCGCTCGTTTTCCCTTGCTTGCATTTACGGAATGTAAAATAATCGGATGATATTCCGATTTTATAAACATTCCGAAATGGAACATTCCGATTATTGAAATCATCCGATTATGCCCATCACTAGAAAGAATGCTACACTTGCTAAGCGAAACGTCGTATTCGCTGGGGAGTGGGGATTAAACTTGCGCAGTAAAATAGGTTTCCCACTATACTTCTGTTTGTCGCGCATTTTTGTCACCGGCCACATTTCGGCACGCTTACGCTCTAAGTTTGTTGATTTTTCCTAAAGTTATATTGGTGCTTTGGCGGGCCGCGCAAAAAGTTGCAAAGGGCCGCATGCGGCCCGCGGGCCGCAGGTTGCCGACCCCTGCTCTAGGCAGTTAAGTATTTAAAATAGTTGGCATCACACCATCCCTGAATATCTCATATAGTAAAGTTGCGTCGTCATCACAGTCAACAAAAATTGACATCAATGCGCTCACAAATGAACTAATTCCACATTTCGTCAGTGCATTAAAAATTTGTATATTTGAACAAACGCCTGCGTCCTCAACTATTCTGAAACCCTTAAGCACTATAGCGGGAACGGGTACTGATAAGAGCGACTGGGACAGACCTACTCCATCCATCTTTCAGACATCAAATAATGTAGAAACTTTGATAATAACTACGACTACCACAAACTCGGGTGATTCCTCTAGTGTAGAAACCAAATTGAATTCGCCTATAGGCACAACTGCATCTTCCCATATTGCCATGGATACAGAGGCTACAGTTGAGAAACTTAAACGAAGTTTATCTACATCAGCCAACGTCGACGCCAAACTACAGCAGGCAATGGCGTTGAAGGCAATCAAACTAGCCACGAATCTATTGACCAAATGGTAATAAAGGAAATCAAAAATAAGAAAAAAAAAGGATGGCCTAAAGGGAAGCCCCGAAAGTCAATTCCTAAATAATAAATACTTCTATATATTGTGAATAATCCACGATGACTGCCCAATAAAATACAGTAATTTAAATCATTCTTTCACTAGACTTACATTCATATAAATTTATTTTTTACTTAACTTTAATAACTACAACAATGATGGATCACCTAATACAACATACTAACAATGATAATATTGCGTTCACATCTCTAGAAAATAGAAGCAACGTAACGTCTAGCAATGGATTGACATACAACCAGGTTCAATACTGCAACATTTTGCAATGGAACTGTAATGGCTTCTTCAACAAACTTGCAGATGTTAGTCTTTTAATCAATCAATACGCACCGCTTTGCCTGTGTATTCAAGAATCCCGATTCAACGGTCCAAAAAGTGCCAGTATTAAAAACTATAATGTCTACCAAAAAAATGCTGAGGGTGGTAGAATAGGTGAAGGCGGAGTGGCCATACTCACCCGAAATAACAGTCGTGTCTCCAAACTTCCCCTTGTCACCAGCCTGCAGGCTGTAGCAGTGAAAATGGAATTTCCCATCAAAACTATATGTTCTCTGTATTTGCCAACGATGGATTATACGATTGAAGATCTGCAAGCTTAAATAGCTGAACTTCCACGTCCATTCCTACTGTTAGGCAGCGAACACCTTATGGGGCTCTACACATACTGATGCTGCAGGTCGTATTGTGGAAGGGCTCTTGGAAACCGATGACATAGGGCTTCTAAACAATGGCTCCCACACGCATTTCTCCTCTGCACATCGCACGTTCTTGGCGATAGATCTATCACTTTGTTCATCATTATTATTATCCAAAGTAGTTTGGAGTGTAGACTCTGCACCATAGTGACCACTTCCCTCTTGTATTAAGGATTCCTCAGCCTCAGGATAGCAATTTTGATCTGCCTGCAAAGTGGTTGATGCGGGATGCTGACTGGACCGATTTGAGGAACTATTATTGGTTTCTCTTCAGTGCGCTCACCATACTCCAATAAGCGATATTACAAACTTAATTCATGATGTAGCAAAGGAATGTGTTCCAAAACAAGCGTCAGGATATATGTGCAAACGGCCAGTTCCATGGTGAAATAATGAAGTAAAAGTGGCAGTAAAAGAAAAGAAATATGCGCTACAAGTATTTAAACGGCACCCTACTCTTGAAAATTTGATTACATTCAAACGAAGAGGGCGATCTGTCGCAGAATCATTATAAATACCAAAAAAGAAAAAATACGTATCATCAATTAGCTCGGCCACTCCAGTGAATGAAATTTGGACGAGAGTGACAGCTATCAGAGGAATCTCTCTACCGCTTTCTGCTCCATTGCTATCTATAGGTGACAGAATGGTAACGAACCATAAAGACATTGCAGATGAATTAGGTACTTTGTTTGCGGAATCGTGCAACTCAGAAATCAGCACAGCAGTCTCTATAAACCATATAACGTTCGAAACGTTTGACAGCTTTCCTTATAATGTTTCTTTTACCCTATATGAGTTTGACTATGCAATTAACAAAAGCAAATGTGGCACCCTAGGTCCTGATGATCTGGCCATTGATTTTATAAAACCTCAGGAAGTCAAAATACGTCTTCTGGAAAGTCTACACGAGGTTTGGGAGGTTGGTAGATTTCCGGACTCATGGAAGACTGCGATTGTTATCCCACTTCCAAAGATACAAAACCCCTCTGAACCGTCGCACTATAGACCAGTCTCACTATCGAGCTGTATTGGGAAACTATTAGAACGCATGGTTAACAATAGACTTGAGTTGGGTTCTGGAACAGAAGGATTTATTAGCATCTTACCAATTTGGCTTTAGAAAGAACCACTCAACCACAGATGCAATAGTCTTAATCGAAAATGCACTCAACAATTGTTTTCAGTATAATTTACATGCTTCAGCTATATTTATCAATATAAAAAATGTCTTCAACACTTTGCAACATGCCGACATACTTCGCCAGCTGTATGAGTGCGGATTTAGAGGAAACTTGCCGATATTTGTGCAACGATTTCTAGACAACCGTACTGTAACGACCTTGGGATCAGGCCGTTGCAGATGCGTGAGTCAGTGGCCCAAATATTCGAGAAACGACCCTGGATCCAGGTGCGACGGATGAGTCTCGCTTTTGAGAACGCGCCCGGGGTCAATACACGCGATGCGTCATGCAGTTGCCAGAAAGATCGAGGGAGCTCGCAAAGTGTCCAGAAGGAATTATATGATATCTAAATAGGTGCAAGCAGAAATAACGGACAGTTCTCATCCAAACTCGAAGCGCGTAAACTGCAATATAAATGAAATGTGTACATAACTCTAGTGAAATAAATAACACGTGAATAACAAATAAATATAACCGTATAAATCATTAATGTTAAGTCGTAAATAAATAAATAAAATATATCTGTTGTTAGAAATTGTTCCTGTATTTATAAAAATAATTCGTGTTCCGCCTTAATAGTTGCTTTGTAAATAGTTAAGATAAATCGTTGTAAATAAATGCTATGTTCAAGAAGCGTCGTATAATTTTTAATAGCCCGAAACGTAAAAACGTAACAGTACTATAAATGTTAGAATCGGTAATGTACTGTCAGATACCTACCAGCTGAAAAACGGCACACCTCAAGGCTCGCCCCTCAGTGACACCCTGTTTTTAATCACTATCAACTCAGTATTGTCATCAATTGACTCTTCCTTATGTTACTGTGCATATGCAGACGACATTGTCATTCTTAAAATAAGTAGTTCGACAGATGTAATTAAAGACGCCTTGCAATCAGGCCTAACAAAGATCTCAAATGTCGTAAAGGATCGCAACTTTTCAATATCCATAGACAAAACAAAATCGATGCACTTGCTGCAGAAAACGATCTACCTGCCTTACAACACCACAGTTTATTCTAGAAGGTCATCCCATTGAAAACATGAACTTGAACATATCAAAGGATTAGCTCACACAAAATGAGGAGCGGACAGAAAGACGTTACTGATGCTTCATAAAAGTGTAGTGCTGTCAAAGATCGACTATGGGTGCGTGGCTTACTCCTCTGCAAAGCCGAGCCGGTTAATTCCATTAGATGTCGTACATAATCGGGGTATACGATATGCCATAGAAGCTTTTAGCACCTGCCCATAAAAAGCATGTACCCAAACTCTGGTCTGGAACCTTTAAGCTTAAGGCGTCAAAAACATATAGTTAGCTACCGATTGAATTTAAGCAGGCAATCAAACCATAGAATACTTTCCCGGTTCAAGAGAAATGCATTCTCTGCTAGTTATTTCATGGAAAATACTTGGCGCAAATCATCATCGGTGAGATCAGCGAATATCATTACTGAATTTGGAATACCTGAACAGTCATTATACGCAGAGGAACAGGTCTACGAACCGTGGATTGTAAACCTCCAGAAACTCAGATGAATCTGTTAAAAGTCAGTAAGAAAGAAATAAATGCAGCTGCTATTAGGCAGTGCTATTTCGACTTACTTGAAAATTGTAGCAACCACATTTTAATATTTACAGATGTGTCAAAAACTGACACAGGGGCTGGGTGTGCAGTCATATATGGGGAAGCAATTTTGAAGCATTCTCTTCCACAGATTGTCAGTGTTTTATTCTGTGAAGCGTTTGCAATCTATACCGCGTTGCTGCTATGTCAGGACGCGAGCTAGACGGCTTTTGCGATATGTACTGACTCTCTGTCTGTTCTCAAAGCTATAAACAATCGAACTATATATGAACCATTAATCACAGACACTAGGTTTCTTTGTAACATGATAGGATTAATGGGGAAACAATTATCATTCATATGAATCCCTGAGTAGATAAGGAGGATTATACACTATACTACGGAGGGGAAGAAAAACAGGGACACAGAGGAACGGGTTTTCTGGTCAGTGAAAGCTTTAAAAGGAAGGTGATCATATACAAGAGAGTAGATGGAAGAATATCGTACATGAGGCTTAAAAATAAAATAGCAAACTTAGCATTAATAAATGTGTATGCACCGACGGAGGACGCAGAGGACGAAGATAAAAATAAGTTCTATGAAACATTAGGAAAAACATGCGATGAAATCCCAAAACACGAGACGATTATAATATTAGGAGACCTAAACGCACAAATCGGAAAAGAGGAGTACATAGAACAAGTGGCAGGAAAGAATACACTGCACGAGGAAACAAATGACAACGGGATGAGGATATGTAATCTGGCAACAGAAATGAATATGTACATAGTCAGAACAAAATTTAAACACAAGTATGAACATAAAATTACATGGATGTTGCCGGGAAAAACCACAGGAAACCAGATTGACCATTATATAATATCAAAAAAGAGAGAAAAAAAAATGATACACGACGTAAGATCATACAGAGGGGCAAGCATAGACACGGATCACATAATGGTAGTAGCAACGATCAACACAGGAGGAATAGACCAAACAAAGAAGCAGGCAGGGAGGAAAAAATGGGATACAAATAGTAATAAAGAGAAAAAAGAAAAATACCAGGAAGAAATAAAAACGCAACTAACAGAAATGGAAGAAGACAACGAAATAGAAACCAAATGGAAAAGAATAAAGAATGCGACAATTAAAGCCACGGAAAAAGTAGTAGGAATAGAAAAGAGAGGAAATAAAAACAAATGGTGGGATGAGGAATGCGACCAAATAATACAGGAAAAGAAAAAAGCCCGGCTTAAATGGATAAAAACAGGCAAAGATTCAGATTATGAAAGGTATAAGGAAATAAGAAAAGAAGGAAATGGGCTAATGAAAAAGAAAAAGAACGAATGGGTGGAAGAAATAATGGAGGAAATGGAGAGTGAAAGCAAGAATAACTCCAAACTATACCAATACATCAGGAAACAGAACAGGAAACCAAACATGGCAAAAATAGAAAATAAAGATTGGATAGAACACTTTAAGAATCTGCTAGCAAAACCGGAACAGGAAATGGATGAAATTGACGAGGAGATACAGCAAAACACAGAAGAACGACAAGATGCACCATCGGAAGAAGAAGTGAAGGAAATTGTAAAGAAGCTAAAGCGTGGCAAAGCAGCGGGACCAGATGACATGATGAATGAAATGATACAATACGGCGGAGAGGAATTACTAAAGGCGATACATAAACTAATAGAACAAATATGGGAAACAGAAACTATGCCTGTGGAATGGAATGAAGGTTTAATACTACCAATACTTAAGAAAGGTAACCCATTGAAATGTACCAATTATAGAGGGATCACTTTGCTGAATACTGTATACAAGATACTAACGACTTTAATACAAAAACGAATGAGGAAGATAACAGAAGCCAGGATGGGTGAATACCAGTATGGGTTCCGACAAGGAAGATCAACAATAGATGCCATCCAGATCCTTAGTCAAATAATTGAAAAATGCTACGAACATGATATCCGAGCACAAATACTATTCGTCGACTTTAAACAAGCGTTCGATAGTCTAAATAGAAAACAAATAAAAATCGACATGCAAGGAATGAAAATACCAAAGAAAATAATAAAACTAGTGGAAATGACAATGGAGAATACGAAAGCAGCGATAATAACGGACGAAGGCATATCGAAGGAGTTCAAGACCAATACGGGAGTAAGACAAGGAGACGGACTATCCGCAACTATTTTCAATATAGCAATGGATGCAATTATAAAGGACTGCGACGTAACAGGAACAATAAGGAATAAAGCAGTACAAGTAGTGGCATACGCGGACGACGTGGCAATTATAGCAAGAGATAAGAAAAGTTTAGGTGAGACACTACTACAACTTATCGGAAACGCCAAGAAGAGAGGACTACTAATTAATGAAGAAAAGACGAAATTTATGGAGATACAGGGAAGAAGTAAAGACAAGGAAATGAAACAAATAGTAATCGATAAATACATATTTGAGGTGGTGAAGAATTTCAGATACCTTGGAAAAAATATCAATTACAAAAATGACAAAAAGGATGAAATAGCACAGCGAATACAGGCGGGACATCGAGCTTACCATAAATACAAACAAATAATACAAAGCAAAACTATAAAAAGGGAAACAAAAATGAAAATATACAAGACAGCAATCAGGCCAGTAGTCACGTACGCGGCTGAAACTACAACAATGACAAGTGGAGAAGAGGAAAAACTAAAAATTTTCGAAAGAAACATGATAAGAAAAATATATGGTTCAAAGAAAATAAGAGAGGGGGAGTACCAAAGATTAATGAATTTTGAAATAGAGGAGATACTTCAGAATGAAAATATAGTAAGAACAATAAAAGCGTCAAGACTGAAATGGTATGGACACATAAAAAGGATGAAGGATAGCAGCGATGTTAAGAAGATTACAGACTGGAAACCAGATGCAAGCAGACCAAAAGGAAGACCGAAGAACAGATGGAACGACCAAATCGAGAAAGACCTAAAGATAATGGGAATTACAGATTGGGGAAGAAAAATACAGGACAGGAAAAAGTGGAAGAAAATAGCAGAGGTGGCCAAGAAAAACAAAAAACTATAGAAGGACATGTGAAGAAAAAAGAAAAGTGGAGTGACGCACCACAAAAACAAATGCGTCTGAGAGCCTCAATGAAGAGGTGGTTACTATTCCGTAATGGAATGTACAACCTTGTATATATATGAATCCCTAGTCACATTGGCATAACTGATAATGAAAAGGCTGATCGAGTTGCGAAGGATGCAACTCTACAAATTCCGCCCACATATGAAGTTACCAGTTTCAAAGACGTTAAAATATTTGTTGGAAAACAAATCAGAGCCAAGTTTCAAGAAGTGTGGAACAATTAGAATACGTATTTGAGGAGGTTCCTTCCAGAAGTGGGTAAATTTTAATACCCCACTAGTATCTCCAGAAAGGAACAAGTTATCTTGATGAGAATGTGAACCGGACATACTCAACTAACGTGCTAGTATTTACTGTGTGGTGAAAATCAACTACTTGTAACATACCATTAACAGTACATCACATTTTAATGGAATGCGTTAGATACAGAGCAGCTCGTACCTACCTTTCGAGAAGGGACATCGTTGAAAGAATTGGGGCAGAGTACAATTTTGGAATTCATAAAACAAGCTGGATTGATGGAACAGATCTAATCTGAAAGAATGAAATTATCCATTTACTAATAGCTAATAGCCTCAGCAACTGATGCCAAAAAAAAACATGCTTCAGTTTGAGTTCCTAAGGCCTTAGTTAAACTGAACAGTTGTGGCATTTACCTTTGTTGATCAAAAAAAGAACACTGGGAAGGGCATGCACTTACAATTTAATTGTTGCTAAAGTCCAGCGACCGCAGGGGAAATCCTGGTGCGTTTCATTTATCCATAAAGACTTTTAAGCTGGATTTGGCTGCATAATTCTTAGAATCCCAAGGTCGCCAGTGTTAAGAAGACAGCGAACAGCTGCAAGAAGCGGCACAGTATTCTGGAATTCCTGGCCAACGTGTAGAAGCAAAATCGGGAGAACTGAATAAGCCTCAGGAGAGCTCACAAGTTAGCCCATAGGGATGAATTTTTATTAACCTTGTGAGCCCATAATTGCCATCCAACGGTGTTCACGGCCTATTTGTGTGGAAAACGTGCCGCAGCAGTTTCAATTATTAGAAGACACAGAGGGATCCAGCCAACGCTGAAACGGCTTTGTTTGTTTAAAAGAACCAGAACGGCTGCCCAACAATTTGTATCTACAAATCGTGCCTCTCAAAAAATCAATACTAATTGAACGATTCTGCTATTTTCCAGCACCTACTCGCAATCAAAAGCTTGCAAACATGCTGCGACAGGAAAAACTGCAAGTGTTTATCTCTAAAGGCAAACGCTTGCTGCGATAAACCTGAGTTCTGTTGGTACACTATTTAGCTATAAGGTGGTCCGAAAGAAGGTGTTAAATGCATTAACACGCTATTGAAGTGTCAAATAGTTTATTAACGTCAAATGTATTTAAAAGTTTTTAAAACTTAGTGTAATTTGGCATCAGAGCCAGTGTCATGGCCTAAAGCAATATAGACCGCCTTGGTTTTAGACATACAAAAAAACAGATCTGACAAGTACATGCTGGAGGCAGCATAGTCCATTCGAGGATCTACTTGATCCTTAGCTATTGCTCATGTCATCATGTCAGACACACAGTACAATGCACATTGTGTTTAACCTCTTATTGATCACAACTGTTTGACAGTTTTCACATTATAAACCTAGCTTTCTAAGCTTCACATTTTTGCAATTAGTTTCAACTTATTGTACTAAAATTCCTATTTTGAATAACAGTTGCTTGAAGTAATAATTCCTCCGAATTATCAACCACTATCATTGCCCATGGGCAAAAATAATTGTATAAATTAAATGTTTATTAACATTAAAAATAAACAACCAATTTATACAATTTTCCAAGGGAAATTCGTTACTGATGGAACATTTCCATTTTTTATAATTGCATCTATTTTAAAAATAGACAGCTTCAACGGTTCTTGATCGAAATGACTTTAAAAATAAATATGAAGCAGCAATAAGCTCTGCTGCTGTGGATGATTTCTACCCCCATGTCGTTACAAACCAAGAATATTAGGTCCTGTATTGGAAAGCATTATTCTGGACGTTTTTCTCAGGGTGCCCATTGTACAAAGCAGGATTTTCTAAATTGAAGAATTGTTTATTTTGATTTTTGCTGGAATATTTTTGGCCACTACTTGATTGGCGCATTTTTCTGACTGGTATGTTATGAGGAAACATTGATGATGCATATTTTGGGTCTCATATTAATACACTTCCTAGATATTTCCTTTGCCTTGTCTGTCAGTTACAGTGAGAAAGTATGTTGGATATGGTTTTTGCATCTGGTATTTTTATCAGCATCATAAAGTGTTATTTTTGCAGTGGTGTATTAACCATGCTCGCAGCCAGAAGCCCTATACATTTTTCGCTCATATTTTATTTGGTATTACAAAAATACAGAAATTATTTACTGAAGCAAACTCACGAATCAAAGTCGGTGCGTAATTTAAATAGTGGAAGGTGTGTGGTGAGCTGCATCAAGTGACGTGTTTAACAGTGTAATAAATCAGCGGTGGTAAAGTAAAGCGCTAAGCAACAAAAGCCAAGTTAAAGTGCATAGGTTCATCGCTAATAAGAACGACTGTTCCGCGAATTGGGCGATATATTTTGACACTGGCGCGTCGCTGTTGATTGGTGCATTCACTGTGAGCGGGCGTGCACACGTAAACAAGCTAAAGCAGTCCACACACCAACAAAACAGATTGTGAGTGAATTGAAAAACAGTGATAGAAGTCATAAGTATGGACAATACAAACGATTGGTTAGGTAAACGTAAGAGAGAAGAAGAAAACTGCCCGGATATGTTTCCAAAGAAGCAAAAGAATGCAGAAAATTGCAATAAAATCGGGAAAAGCAAACAGTGAAAACAGAGACAAAATGGCAGGTAAGGAAGTAATTAGAACAGTGCAAGCAATGTTTAATACTCTTAAAATGCGAAATGCGATGAGAAAAAATAATGAAACATCACATCAAGAGTTAGCTGCTGATTTAAAAGATAGTCGGAAAACTGTAGAAGAAAGCAAGGACCTGATGGAAGAAATGAGAACTGAACTAATAATAAAACAAAAAGAATGGGAAGAGGAAAGAAGTGAGCCAAAAACAAAGTAATGGAGTTAGAAGGAAAAATGGAAAATCAAGATAGAAGAGGTAAAAAACTAAACGTGGTTATAAAAGGGAAAGCTTTTGAGAATATAAACAAGGAACAAGAAGTTCAACAATCAACGTCGAAGCGCAAATAAAAGAAGTGCAATCTTTTGCAAATAATTTCCAAAAATTTTATTTTTAACTTTTAAGCATTTATTAAAAAATTTCAAAAATTACAAATTCTACAAAAACGGTACAAAATAAAGCGTTGGTTGAAGAGACAAATTTTGTGTAAAATTATAAGCTGAATTCAAAAATGTAATAATCTACCGGGTGTTCTATTTAAAAAAAGAGTTAATAAAAAAAATAGAAAAAAGCAGAAGAAACCCATTTTAGAAGTATTCAACCGGAAAATCACCTATCTCATATCAATACACATTAAAAATGTAATAAAAATGTAAAGTTTGAAAAAATCGTTCGCCGTTTTTGAAAAAATCTAAAAAAACTGAAAAATGCAAGAGCAAACACCTACTTCCGGTTATGCAATTTTCTTCAAAAGCTTGTTGTCTCATCTACATAGTACACAAAACCTATATATGAAGTTTCAACGCCATATCTCTTTTCGTTTTTGAGATATTCTGTTCACAGACGGACACACAGACAGACCAATGAACAAAAACATGTTTTTTTTTTGGGTTCAGAGAACTCGAAAACGTGAAGATCTGTTGAAAACTCAATTTAGAATTTTTGGGATGAATCCAATACTTCCTTTATCGTAAAAGGAAGTAAAAGGAATACCAATTAACATAGTGGAGATGGAAAACTGGAATAGCAAGCAAAAGACTATGGAAAACAAGAATAAGCTGAAAGGCTCGCAGATTTAAAAAGAGAATGACTGGACAACAAAGGAAATGGAAATCCAACCTAAATTGTAGAGAACAGCACAAGATAAGAAGAAAGAAGGTCTAAAGGCAAGAATTGACTATAAAACGATAGAGATAGAAGGAGAAACATACACCTGGGAGGAAAGCCAGAAAGAAATAATAAAAAAAACTGATGCAATCGCCGACTACATTATACAAGACAATAAAATCGCAAAGCAAGCGGACGGATTTATAGGTTAAACGAAAAACATGTAAGGAAAGGCAAAAATTAAAGAAGGACAAAAACAAAGTAGAAGATATAATTATAATGACAATATAAAATGTAAGAGGTACTTACGTAGAGGGAGAATTTAAAAACTTAATAGAAGAAGCAAAAAAATACAGATTAGATATAATAACACTTTAGGAAAGGAAACAAAGAAGAATCTTAATCGCAGACTTGAAAGAATACATGTTCTTTAATAGCAGCAGTGAAAATAGGAGGTTTGGTACAGAATTTCTAAGGAGTAATAAGTGAAACACGCAATAGTAAAATTTGAACCAATAACTGGCAGAATGTGCACACTAAGAATGAAAAGAAAGTTCAGAAAAATAACCATAGTTAATATACACGCCCCAATGGAAGAAAAGGACATAGATAAAAAACCAGTAGTAAGAGAAACTAGAAAAAGTGTACAGGAAAATCCTAAAATATGACATAAAAATTGTGGCAGGAGATTTTAACCCAAAAATTGGAAGGGAAGAAATATACAAACCAGTAATAGGGAATTTTAGTAAACATACACATCTAGAGAGCAACCACTAAACTACTTTTTTAAATAGCCTTTGTGTGTATTTGGAAAAATAAAGGTACTTGATTCTTGAGCCATTTTCATATTTTTTAACCTTCCCTGTATATGAAAAGAGATATTTAAATTTTAGCAGGTGCGTTTTGAGTTTGATAAGATGCACGGACTTTTACCACGAATAAAATTTTCTGCTAAATTGATACCTAATAAAAAAGTTGTCCATGCATATTCAAATTTATGCCGGTCACTGTATAAATATTTGTAGTACAGGCAGACCTTGCTGTTCGCAGATTTGCGTATCACTGATTTGATTTTACGCGGGGCACTTATGTGCTCCCTTTTCTTTGACGTTCACGGATGGAATTGCCAATATTAACTGTTTCAACTTTCACACACTAATTAATAAATAAAACAGACGTATGCGGTTTATGTCATGAACACCGAAATAACATTATTTATCACGAACTTGTAAACACACTTATCGAGCCTATTTCTTTGAATCTCTTATTATCAAATCCGACCTGGAATAAATTGTAAATTTATAACTTGAATAAACAAATGGACATTCGAGCTCTAGATTCAAGTGGCAGACTTATGTTACGTATGGAATTTTAGTTCAAGCTTTACTGTCTTCTCAAGCGTTTCTGCCGAAAATGTTTGATTTTTTTATGGTTGCATAGTATAAATAAATCTAGTTAATGGAACCTAACCCCGTTTTGATCATTTATGTGTTTACTTGTGCAGCGCGGTTTTGTGCTTTGTGGCATTCTTCTGGAACATAACCCCCACGAACGGCGAGGTCTGCCTCTATTTTAAACCATAAATAAGATATGAACTGATGATGCACTATTTACTTACCCTGTATAGTGTCTACTTTACTCAAACACTGAAATTTGTGAAAGAGGGCCTCTGCTTCTAAGATTTTCATGTAAATATTTACATAAACATTAATATATTAAATCATTTTTCATCGGGGATATAGAACATAAGTATGGCATAACAATATGACTATTCTTAATAATGACATTTTAAATGTTACAGTTGCTTCTGAGCTGTCTTATGTTAATTTGCATTGCTTTCTTGAATATTACCTATTGATTTACAGACAAACATATCTCTTATTTGCTAGTGCTACACTCCTTATATGTAATATAAAATGGTGTAGTGATGTAGTATGGCCATTCGTAAATTTAACTGTCGCTGAACAAGTCACCTATAAATACATGCATTAAGCTCACGAGGTATAAAACGTGTTGGGAAAACTCCAATATAGCCCACTGGTACATTTTAAGATTTACGAAATATGCGAAGAAAGCAATTGTTATGTCAGCAGTTCTAAAAGAGTAGTGAAACTGGATTTTAAGCTATGGATAAAAGAAATACTCATTTGGAAATTCCAACTGGAAATGCCAATATGCAACAAAACAGTACAAGATAGGTAGAGCAAAAGGAGGAATAATTAAAGGGATAAAGAAAGGAATTGAAGAAATGCAGGATGCAAAATACGAACAAAACCAACAAGAAGGAATTCTGGAAAGAATATTAAAAATAAAGGGAGACTACTGGAGAATAATAACAGTATACAGTAATCAAAATATAGAAAATATTATAGACAAACTAAAGGACCAGATAATAGAAAAAGAAGAATATAAGTTATTAATTGGCGGAGATTTGAACGCAAGAACAGGAACGTGGGGAACAATAGTGGAAGGCAGGGAAGAAGAAAAAAGAAAATTCCAAAGACAAAATACAAAACACAGAAGGACGAGTATTGATACAATTTATACAAGAAAGAGGATGGAATATCTTAAATGGTAATATAAGACGTAGAAGGAGAATATACGTATATAGGTCCTAGAGGAGAGACGGTAATTGATTATGTAATAATCAACAATACAGGCCTAGAAGATATCAAAAGTCTAATAATAGGGGAGAGAACTGAGTCAGATCATCAACCCTTAACAATACACTTAGCAGAAATAATGAAACCTGAATCAAAAGAGAAAGAATTTAGGCGAATAAATAAAAATGTATGGACAAAAGACGTATAAAAATAAACAAAGAGAATTTAAGAAGGATTGAATTCAGAAAGGAAGGAGTAGAAAGTGCAATGAATGAACTCACAGAGAAGATTAAGGAAAATATAGTGAAAGAACAAAAGACAATACAGAAATGGAAAATAGGTAGAAATCCTTGGTGGGATAAAGAATGTACAAATAAAAAGCAGCAAGTAAGACAGTGTTTAAGAAGATGGAAAATTAAAAAAGTTGCAAAAAATGTAAATATAAAAGCGATGAAAGAATACAAAGAACTAATAAAGAGCAAAAAAAGGAGAAAGATGGAACAATATGGAAAAGAGATAAGGGAAATAAAGAACGAAACAGAAGCATGGAAGTACATCAACAAAGAGAGGAAAACAAAATCTCAGATAAGTGACAAAATAGAGATGACAATATGGGAAACACACTTCAGGAAGATACTGAAAAGAAGAGAAGAAAGAATTATACAAAGACAAGAAACAGCAATAGAAACGACAACACCAATAAAGGAAGAGGAAGCAAGATACCAAATAAAGAGATTAAAAAAGAACAAATCCCCCGGGGTAGATGAGCTGCAGAATGAAGTATGGATAAACGCACCAGATAATATAATTGGAAGACTAACAGAGTGCTTACAAAATATATGGGAAGGCAAAGGATTTCCAGCAAGTTGGAAAACAGGAATAATAATCCTAATATATAAAAGAGGAGACAGAGAATTACAGGGGAATAACCTTAATGAATACAGCTTATAAATTATATGCCATGATCTTGGAAGGAAAGCTAAAACAGGAAATGGAAGAAAAGAACATTATTCAAGAAACACAATCAGGATTCAGAAAGGGAAGAGGAGCAATAGACAACATATATATCCTAAACTACATAATAGAAAAGGAAATAATGGAGAAAAAAGGAAAGCTAGTTACATTTTTCGTTGATCTCAAAGCAGCCTTCGACATGGTGAATAGTCAAGAACTGTGGCAAATGATGGAAAGAAAAGAAATACACCAACACATGATTACCCGAATAAAAGAACTATATGAAGAAACTGTAAACATTGTCAAAATTAATGAAAAGACATCTAAAAGGTTTTGGACAGAAAGAGGATTACGACAAGGATGCCCTCTCAGCCCGACTCTTTTCCTGATATATATATATATCAGATTTGGAAGATAAATTAAGACAATGGCAAGCAGGTGCAGTGATAATTGGTAAGAAGAAGATTTGGTCATTAGCATATGCTGATGACATAGTACTTCTGGCAAAAGAAAATGAACAAATGAAAGATATGATGATAAGATTCCGGCGATATTTACAGAAAAAGAGTATGGAATTAAATGTAGAAAAATCAAAGATCATAGTCTTTAGAAAAGGAGGAGGAAGAGATAAAAAAGAAAAATGGAAATGGAACGAAGAAGAAATAGAAAAAAACAAATGAAATAAAATACGTAGGATATACATTCCAAAGAAACAATGGGCCAGAAAAACATTTAAAGGAAGTCACAAGTAAAGCTATGAAGGCATTGGGCCAAATATGGGGAATAGGAAAGAGAAAATTCGGAGAAAACTGTAACATAAGGCTACTGATGTTTGACACAATAATAAAAAGTATAATTCTGTATGGCGCAGAAATATGGGATTGGGAAGAGAGGGAAAAGATTGAGAAAAGCCAAGTAAAATACGTCAAATGGTTATTGGAGCTTAATACAAACACGCCATCATATATAGTGCTAGAGGAAACAAAAAGAAGAAAACTAAGGATTGAGGCAGGACATAGAGCAACACGGAAAATACAATATTGAAGGAATGTTGGAAAAAATTAAGAAAAAAGGAGGAGAAAAAAATAGAAAACGGTAAAAATAAATGGGAAAAGAAAAGGGAAAAGTACTACCAAAGAGTCGGCTACTCCACACAAGAGATAGAAAGAAGAAGACAAGATCAACAACTGTCAATAAGAAAAGAACTCATAAGAAAAGATGAAGAAATACAAAAACAGGAGCAGTTTAACCAAAAAACCGCAGTACCAGCAATAATTTATATAGAAATATTATGACGACAGGAGTACCCAAGTACCTAAGAAACAAAGAAGACAAGGGACACCATCAAACAATTGCAAGGTATAGATGTGGAAATGAAGAAAATGGTAAAAAAATATGGAAAAAAGATGAAGAGAAGATGTGTAGGTTATGCGGAATAGAGGAAGAAACAATAGTGCATCTAGTACATGGATGTTATAAGACTCGGGATATAAGTGATGGAAAGACAGTGAAAAGTGTACTAAGTGAAAGTGGCAAGGGTATAGGGTGGATGAGAGAGGTACAAAGAAGACAAGGAATAAAGGACAAGAATGAGTGACCGGTGTAAAATAGGTAATTAGTACAAACGTAAATTAATATGTAATGTAGAGGTACATTAGTGTTAATGTCAATGTAATTAATAATAATGTAATAACCGAACTCCTACTGCAAGCTGAAAAGCAGCAGGATAAATAAATTACTACTACTACTACTATTTGGAAATTCAAATTCAATATTGTTTACAATTGGACCAACACCCATTTTTTATGATTACACACACAAAACCTTTAAATAAAATCGGAGGAGGCCAACTGGGCAAAATGGTCAGTTTGTCCGTAAATCCTAGGGGTCAACTGGGCAACAAGCAACAAATTTTTGTACAATGATATACGAATTTAGGTTATTTGCAGATTTAAGATTTGTGTGTACTTAGTACAAACATTCGTGTGTAATGTAAAAAATGTGTGTAGGCCCTAGCGCGAGGCCCTTGCCCAGTTGACCCCTATACTTACAGGTAAAAATTAAGTAGCGGGATTATAGAGTTGACCGTTTGCCCAGTTGGCCTGCACCCAATAAAGTACACGGGCATTTTTGTACTGAGAACACACATATCTTAAACTGCAACTAATCTAAATTTGCAACTTGGTATGACTGGCGTGAAATTTCCTGTTCTGCCTCTGAACATTTGTAGAACCACCGACAAACTGAGAATCATATCATGCGCATGCACATGCGTCTAAGCACTAGTAGACTATATTGGAGTTCAGCCAATGTGTTTATTATGAATTAAATACTCTTTCGTCGATGCATTCATTCTACAAATTAACTTGAACGACTCCGATTCAATAGTCAACTATCAAGTATCATTGTCAAGTATAGTTATACTTATGTATGTTTTATATATGTTCCGAATTGAAAATGATCACCCGGTATAATTACTATATCGAGTTTGATTTTTTCTCAAATAAATAATGTACTTAACTTATTTTATCTTTGTAGGATACTCGCCGAGATTCAGGTTCAAGCACGCAACACAGTGGAGGTAGTTCCTACTACTGTTGCCAAGAACAAGATTGCAGACTGACACGCCAAGGCTATGCTCCCATATCCACCTTCAAGCGACAAAAATGCTTACGATATAAGAAGGACCGACCAATCCTGCGTTCAAAATCGGATATCAGCGATCGCTACTGGCGACCCCCGGAGCCTCCAGTTAGTCATTTGGAGCAATTCTTCGAGCAGCTAGGCCTTACAAGTGATAGCTATGAGGAAATGTTTAGCAATAGCAGATCTTCAAGCCCGGTGTTCTTCTCGGACGTGTCTACCATAGATTCCTGTAGGCCGATCGATAATAACGACTATTGCCCCTCGTCTTACAGACCTAGTGAACCCCCTTCGATTGTAGAACGTAACGCCCGGATTATTAAATGGCTGTGTAACTGTCGGAAGTCGCAATTATCATGAATACGTGTGAATGGACCGCAGTTAGTATCGTTAACGTGTGCGTTTATTTTATTTCTTTGTGTGTCGTTTTTCTACACTCGGAAGCAAATCACTTCAAAGTACAAATTGTCTCTCGTTTATTTTTATTTTACTGTGCCTGTTGTGTTGTTAATGTTACGAATTTGAATCTCTATAGAAATATTTGAAGTTATATAAGTGGAATGACCAGTTAAGTTTCGTAATAGTCTATCGTCTGAATAGTCTTTTATTCTTTTAAATGGCTTATACTGCATTTGAGAATAGATTTTCTATTTTATCGCATTCCTTTTAAGACTGGTTTTAATCTATAATATATTTTGCGGTCTTAGGTTTGTCGTGATGTTAAGTGAGATCTGAAAATTTTAGTACCAAATCTAGTTCTAATTACTGTCCCTTCTTCTTTACGCAAGGAAAATTTTATGGCAGTTATTCGTAGATCTTCCATTTTTATAAGGTTGTATAATTATTATGAAAAAATCGTGGTGTTAAATTTAGTTATCGCGAGATTTTATACAAGGTCTCCATAATTAACATGTTTGCGGGCTAGCTGTGTAACTATCATAGTTAGAAAAATCTGTAGTGGATTATAGTTGTGGTTGACATACAGGGTGCTACGGAATTATCTTTATGTAAGTTTCTGAGCTTGTGTTGCCCTTCACATAAGTTTCTGCACTAATATTCGCCAAATTAATTCCAATCGCAAGCTGATTTTCTGTTGATTTTGCTGTTAATTCATAACTACAAGAAGAGGCCATAACTGTTTTGAAATAGTCGAATTATTAAAATACGGCTTTAGAACTGAATCAATCATATTCTGCAAAAGGAGAAGGAATTTCTTCAAAACTGCCATTGCTCATATTTATTCTATCAGAACTGGGATATATCTTTGTAATAACTGGCTTTACGTGATTTATTATGTAGGTATCCTTACGAATTGTACCATTTATTTCGGTATTACAAGTACTACGACAAGGGAAAGAAAATATTTCATTTCCTGTACGGTTTTTGACTTGCGTTGTTAAATTGCTTCCTCTATGCGAGTTAAAATTTTTTGTTTTCCAGTGCAAATGTGTTACAATGGTGAGGTGCCTCACGTATAGTATCTAATAGGCGACCAGTACTACTTAAAAGATTTGGTTTTTGTTTTGGGCCCATCGTTCTTTTGGGCAAGGATTTTGTAGATTTTGGTGATTTTATTTGTTTTGATATAACACCAATGCTTGCTTGGATTTTACGTTCTTATTTTTCTGGAATAAAAGAAGAATTTAGTTCATCTTACTGAAAAATACATTTAATTATTACTCAGATTTAAACAACACAACCTCAATAAAAGATATTCAGTAGCTTACAGCACATTTTGGAATTATTAATCTTTTTTTCCAAACTGCAACCTTTTTTATTTTTGGAATAAGCATTTTTCTCTATATACAGTGACCGGCATAAATTTGGTCACATGGAAAACTCTTTCTGATTAAAAAAGTCCCTGCATCTTCTCACACTCAAAATGCACTTGCCAAAATTTCTGTGTTCTTTTGTCTTTAAGATATAACTTAATACTCATTTTCTTAAATCAGCTGTGACACCCTTTGAATTGCTTATCTTTTTACGTTTTCTCAAAAATACGAGAATGATTTGACGGGATGTAAGACTCGAGATGAAAGACATACGTTAGAGCATTAATTTTTTTGTTATCTTTTAACATATTCTGATACATCAACACACGTGGAGCAGCGACGCTAAAGTGCCATTATACCTGTTTTGTAGTGATCTTCTTCAAGGCTGTCAAAATATTGCTCCGTTGCAGCAATTACTTCTTTGTCCATCTTAAACTTCTTTCCGGCAAGGAAAAGTTTGAGCTTCGGGAACAAGTGAACGTCACTCGGAGCATGAGATGGCGAGTGAGGTGGGTGGGGGATAACCTGGAAGCGAAGTTGATCCAATTTTTCACGAAAAATGTGACTGGAATGGGAAGGAGCATCTTATTTTGAACCATTCCGGGTCTTTTCAGCAATTGCTGTTTTTTATCGGTTCAAAAGTACAGCATAATGTGCTCCATTGATGGTTTTCCCCTTTGTGAAATAGTCGATCTCTTTTGAATCCCAAGCAATCTGATCCTTGTTAAACAACTTCAAATTGTTCGCACTCTTTCTCGTTTTTGATCAACATTCAGCAAACGCGGCACCCATCTTGCTGACAGCGTAGACATGCCCAATTCTACATGCAAAATGTGATGTATGCGCACAGTTGATACGCCTACGATCCTAGCTATCTCATCAATGTTTATTCTTCGATCCTTCAAAACAATATCATGCACTTGATCGATTGTTTCCGGGGTTGTTACCGTTTTTGATCATCTTCAATGCTCAAATCACCATGTATAAATTGTGCAACCCAGCGACAAATCATTGCTTTCGAAGGGGCATTGTCACCCAACTGCATCACCAATAGCGTTGTTATCTATTTAAGCGTCGTCTTTAAACCGTTGTAATTTCTTAAGTGAACGCCACAGATCAACTAAACTTCACCTGTCCGTATAAAAAAGATGGTGGAACTCGAAAATGATGTTCATTTTGACCACTAAAGGACACTAGTAGTCGAGTCTCACGTCTCGTCAAATCATCCTCGTATATAGTGATAAAGAAGACTGAAGGTGAAAGAAACCAAGCACAATACACTGCAAATTCTCAGTTAAGATGTTGAAAAAACAAATTCTATTCATTGTACTTCCATACTTTTTCAAGCAGAATGTCTAAATATAACTGAATGAATATTTGACACCGTTATTATAGTTATTTATGGTACAAGTTATATTACAAACACATGCACATCAAACAACTCAATAAATATCTAAAAAAACATAAATCTACCTTACTAGTGGATTATGGGCCAAAATCGATCTAGTATTAGGCTTATAACTAGGAGTTATTGGATAAAAGAGTTTACAACCGCCAGCTTAAAGTTCTTCAGGAAAACAATCTTATTCTTTGTAAATGTTGCAAAATATCAAATAAGTTTCTCAGTTCAATGTCCCCAAATGTTAACTGTAATAGTTACAGAGCCACAGCTAGCCTGCAATGGATGTCCTGTACAAAGAAACGTAGAAAATTGTCTGCATTGCTAGACTTCATACATTAGCATTTAAACTGTCTTCGGGCAACCCATCTTGTTCACTTGAAATGTCAGCATATTAATTAATCCGTTTTAGATTGATTTGTATGAATAGCTATTTATATTTATCAAAGCAGCTGCATTTTGGAATGTGTTGTGGCTTACATATTTATAAAAAAGTGTTTACAGGCTTTTTCCGTGTTAAGTTATAGTCTGATCGTACTAAAAGAGGTGCTGCTTGTGACTGTAGTTTATTGTACTATTAATAATGAAATTTTTATAGAACATGCGTTCAATTAAACATTTTGCTTATAAATTACATAGTTATCATCCTTATTTTTACTGTAATCTTCTGGAATAAATATTAACATGCAATGGGCTATTACAGCAATAAACAATTATTAAAATTCAAAGTTAAATAGCCGCTGCTAAGGTTACCACAACATGACTACACCTACCATTTAGTGTAAAAGGTGACTGTAATAGAAAAGTATTAAAATAAAGAGAATGGTAAAGAATGGCAGCGGATAGATCAGAATAGCAAAATCTCATAAAACAGACCAAGGTTCTTCAAGGTCTGTAGCATCACACAGTAAAGTAATAGAAAAGTAATGTCATCTTGTATTGATCATATTAACAGCTAAGTTCCTTGGGAGACAAGTCTTTATTGTACAAGTTTATTAACACAAATTTGGTGTTTTTTAGCTCACTGTAAAAGCCCATTGACTGCAATATTGGTTTCATATATCCATCGATCTTCACAGGATTTTCATCTTATGTATTTCATGTGCCGTGTATAAATCATTATAGAAATGTATGAAAAATCATTTTATTAGGCGTTTTCTACATTTCACTAGCAAATATATCAATTTAAGCAGACAATTACTTAAACATACAATGCGCTTACGAGAGCGGTTTAAAAATATATTTATGTTAAGAAGTTCCAATTATTAAATAATGAGACTGATTCGAACTGTGTTCAAAATGCAGTATAGGCTAGTTCGTCGAAGAAGTGGTTTGTATTCCACACTCTTGATCATAACACTGGGTTTACTAACATTTCAATGTTGCTTAAATTCTCACTTTAGTAATGTTAGCAGTATTGTGTATTTACATTTTTATAAATATTTCAGCAATAGTACATATTATATAAGTGTTGGATGAACTTGATGTGTGCAGTAATTAATTAATTATCGAGCCCATAGACTCGCATGTTTTATTCCATTTATCGAATCTCATTCATATATTAACATCGGTATGATAGATATTATTGTAAAATGTAAATACGTTTGTAGCTTTTAGAACCCATGTAATGGACTGCTGTTAGTTACGGTGCGGTGCATCGACAACGTCTAGTCTGTACTTAACTCTCATTGTTTCTATATAGAGCATAGCTATGTTTATTCAGTGATTTTTAAATATACATTATTCTGCCTTTCATTCTGTTTAATTCCTAGAATGCAATCATATTGATTTTCCACCAACACTTTAGACTTTCATAGGTTCTAAGCAGTATAAATTCGCTTAAATTAAGATAAAATTGTACTAAATCTCAAATAAGGATGCAGTACTTGGGAACTAAATAGTAGTCGTAACTATGGCCATAATTGGTTGAAAGGAAGTCATCATTACAACCATCTGAAATTCAAATATTTTTTCAAAATGTCAATTAGACATTCGATGTGATTTCTAAAAAAATAAAATGAAAGCCGATAGTGGATAAAAAGGCTGACATACAACGTTTATTTGAATTATATAGAACAAAATTATTGTAAAACGTGAACAGTCAAACTTACAACTTCCTAGTGTAAAACTGAGTTTCAGTTCAGAGCGCCATCTACTGTATTCTTATTTGAAATTTAGTATTGTTAATTATAGTAATGATATTACACAAAATAGTAACAGAGGAAACAATCAAAAACAAAATCTAAACAAATAGAATGTATAACAATTGGCAAGTGACCAAATTGCAGCACTATAAATCAGTGCTAAACAACAAAAATATAAAAGAAGACGAAATGAGGGCGGTAGGTGAAAGCTGGAAGGTATATATTGCAATGGTGGCTTGGCTTATTGTATTTTACAAGCCATTCAGTTAATTGCTTTAATATTATGTATTATATTATAACGTTGAGACACCTTTTATTTAATTCGAAATTTTATATCATTCTGTTTAATAACTGTAATGCATTTGAGACTCTTAATAGGGTGTGGGCCGTTAATCTAGTTATCTGTTTTTTGATATTCTAATTTTATATGGTTTTTTAATTATTGACTGCTACTAAATGTCAGTTTGACTTTAAACAACTATCAAACTATAATCAAATCAAAATTGACCAATATTCTTCCTATTCACAAATCAATGACTCAAATCACCAAAGTAAGTACTGTGTTATTTTTATTTCACTCATTTAATTGTTTTTCTTATTCAATATTCTTTTATAGAACTAATCAAGACCAACCTGATTTCCTCTTATTTCAATGCTAGGTCATTAACAGCCGAACCTCGATATTCCTCCAACCAACTCGAACACGTCCAAATCCCAGGCTCCTGCACGTTATCGTCAATTGAACAGCCTCCTGGTAAGTTTCCACTAACAGATGGTATCCAAACTAATTTCCCATTGCCCTCAGCTCCTACCTTGTAGTAACCAACCCAAATCAATCAGCTACACTGGCAACTCCCTTCAAATGATTGATCCGTCCTCCGTATAATCACCAAATCCAGTAATTAGTATAACTTATTCCTTGTATGTAGTAAATCATCCAATTCTAATTAAATATTATTTTATTCTTCTTGCATCTAATTAAACCATATTCCATTATCTTTTCAATGACTGCACACTTGTATCATTTCATAATTATATTTTCACTTAATTTCACTTCGCAGATTTGTTAAAAACCTTTTCATTTGTATTCAACCAAATTATTTTTTCCACAAATATGTCTACATTTTATGAGTTTGTTATTATCACTCTCCTAAACAAATTTTTAAATTATGCTAGTTACAATTATTAATGTACTCTTTTTTAAAATTATATGTTCTGATTTTTACCTACTACATGCTATATTCTAGTAATAAGCATATTTGTCACATGATAACATATCTTATCTTTCATATTAACTTTCACCACCCTAATCGAATACTCAATTGCTATAACTTAACAAAATTAATTATAAATTGTCTCAAATTTAATTTCTATTACTGAATTCAACTTAACGAACAATCTTATTCAAAATTTTCTAAATTTGATTGCATTAATCTTCCAAATTTATTTCTTATTTAATTTTTATTTAATAAGTGACCTATGTGTCTCATAATAATATATACAATTTACCGAGGCAATTATTCAAATGAGATTAACTAGGGAGCAATGGTCACAAAAACAAGAGAAGCGGGAAAGCTATAAAAGAAAGAAGTTAAGTAAAAGGTTGGAAAAATTAGAAACACTTTTTAGCATCTATAGGAAATAAATGCTTAATAAAAATAGTTAAATACATGGATAATAATGACCAAAGACATAGAGAAACAAAGAGGAAACAGGAC
Source organism: Agriotes lineatus (assembly GCA_940337035.1). Taxonomy (NCBI): domain Eukaryota; kingdom Metazoa; phylum Arthropoda; class Insecta; order Coleoptera; family Elateridae; genus Agriotes; species Agriotes lineatus. Next base: position 29,384 of record CALNHX010003190.1, on the reverse strand, counting down.
AATATCTCAGATAAATTTAAAAAAAAAACTAAATGCCAACTAAAATTAAAAAAATATCAAGTATTTAAAGAAAAAATGAGATAAACAGCATGTACAGTGTGTGCAAATAAATCTGGGACAGTGTTTTTTTCACATGCAGATTCAGTTAAGAATTGAAGAATATCTCCATGGATTTCCTGCGATCAGAAAGAGTTACATTAAACTTTAACAGGTACTGAAACCCGTAACTCTCTCTGATAAGAGGAAATCCATGGAAATATTCTTCAAATTCTTAACTGAATCTGCATGTGAAAAAAACACTGTCCCAGATTTATTTGCACACAACTGTACATTAGGGTGGAACGAAAAAAACAAGTTTTGATTTTTAATTTGTAATAGCGCGGAAAAGTTGCCTTTTGGTGTAGATAAGAATAAGATTAAAAAAATATATGAAAAATATTGGAGCACGTCTTGAGGTGCTGCAAAGACGATAAAGTTTCATAAAATTGCAATTTTCGCTACATTTTTAAGTTTTTCTAAGAAGTTGTCAAATATTTTTTTTATTTCAAATACTGTCAAAAAAGCAGTCTCAATTATGCAGTAAAAAGTTTCAAATAGGCGTTTTAATATAAATACAAAAATAAAGACAGTTTAACTATTTCACTGGCATCCGGGAGCATGAGTCATGGCCGGAGCGGATGTTGTGGGAGGGGGGCTTTACAGGAGTTGGGTGTAATCACAGACAAAACCAAAGTAATAGACAGGATGAAAATTAGACGAGCAAGATCAAAAAATCGAAGAGATCTCATTAATGACAGTCTTTATGATCAGATAACCGAAAATAGAGGATTGTTTTTTGATGGAAGAAAAGACAAAACAATTGTTCAAGAAAAGAAAGGAACTAGTACAAAACAGTTATTTCAGAAGAGCATGTTTCACTAATAGAGGAACCAAACTCAAAGTTTTTAGGCCACAACACCTAAATCTGGCACTGGAAAAGACATAGCAGACAGTATACTGGAGCTTCTTGAAGTTACAGAACACAACAAACAACTTTTGAACTTTACTGCTATTGGGTGTGATGGAATCATTGTAAATAGTGGACATAATAATGGCGTGTTGTCTTTGATGGAAAATGAAATAGGAAGACCTTTACAATGGTTTGTTTGTTCCATGGAAATGAGCTACCTTTGCGACATCTTTTTTGTAATTTAGATGGTAAAACGAAGAGACCCAATGAGTTTAAAGGCAAAATAGCTCAGCAGCCGGAAAACTGTGTTAATCTTCTTGTGGTTACTTTCTTGCCAATTGAAAATAATCTTCCTCTTTTGGAGAACATAAATGATTTAATTACAGATCAGAAGTATTTATTGGATATGTATATCGCTGTGTCAAGTGGAAATTGCCAGCTAGATTTATCTTTAAGAAACCCTGAAAAACTTCCTCGCTACAGGTGGCTTACATGAGCAAACCGTATACTTAGATTGTATGTGGCAACTAAAAATCCAACTGAAAACCTTAAGACTCTGGCTGAGTACATTGTTAAAGTGTATGCACCTGTGTGGTTTAACATTAAGTTAAAACCTTCATGTACTCATGGTTCCAAACATCTGTTTAAGCTTATCTCATATTCACGTTTGCTCTCTGATGATTTCAAGAACGTTCTAGACCCGGTTATTTAAAGAAATGGGTACCTTGCTGCTGCAGAAAATTAAAAGAAACCAGACTAAACCAAGAATAAAAATAAGAACATTTAAAAAAGAAAGATGGCACATCAACACATATGAGGAACAAGAAATTAAAGAATTATGGGAAGACCACCTACGACATCAACAAAGAACGTGAAGCAAAACCAACAACATAGAACAGAACGATCTCAGGAGGGCGAAGGCGAAGAAGGAACAGGAAACGAACCAACGTTAGAAGAAGTAAGGCACATAATAAAGAGACTCAAAAACGACAAATCTCCAGGGAACGATAGCATACCCAACGAACTATTAAAATATGGAGGAGAAAAAACAATATATAAGATATACAAACTGATAAGGGAGATATGGAAAACAGAGACAATGCCAAAAGAATGGAGTAGAGGAACAATAATCCCTATATACAAAAAAGGGGACCCTGAAAACAGTGCTAACTACAGAGGAATCACGCTACTTAACACGACATATATAAAGTTTTTATGCACATACTAAAGGAAAGATTGCAAACATACACAGAAGAGATAATTCAAGACTATCAGCAAGGATTCAGACCAGGAAGAGGCACAACAGATGCACTACACATAATGGGACAAATAATGGAAAGAGCTTATGCTTACAGTATTGATCTGCACATAGTATTTCTAGATTTTAAAACAGCTTTTGATTCAATTAACAGACATAAAATGATACAAAGTCTAGAAGATACAGAAATCCCCAAAAAGCTGATAAGATTGATAAACATGACGCTGGAAGGAACAGAAGTAGCAGTACAGATCAATGGAATTATGACAGATTTTATCAAAATAGACACAGGACTGAAACAAGGGGACACACTATCTCCAGTACTATTCAACTTAGCCATGGAAAATATCATACAGAAGACAGAAATACAAGGGACAATTATTAATAAAGGGACTCAAGTTATCGCATATGCGGATGACGTAACAATAATCAGTAGGTCAAAAAACTAGTTAATAGAGAAAATAAAGAAAATAGACAAAGAAGCAAAATACTACGGACTGCAAATTAATGAGGACAAAACCAAATATATGAGCTACAACAAGAACCTAGAGCAAAAACAAGACCTAAAAGTAGAACAGTACAAATTTGAGGGGGTGGAAGCATTCAACTACCTAGGAAATCTGATTACAAGACCAAGACAACCACAAAAAAGACTTAAAGAGAGAATACAAAAAGGAAACAAAGCATATTACGCTAACAAATCAATCTTAAAAAGTAACCAGATACAAAAAACAACAAAGATAAAAATTTACAAGACCGGTAGTGATATATGGAATGCAGACGTGGGCCTTAACTCTAGCAGAGGAAGAAGAGCTTAGAAAATTTGAGAGGAGAATATTAAGAAATATCCTAGGGCCACTAAGGATGGATAACAATGCTCTTAGAAGGAAAATGAATTTTGAGTTAGTAGAAGAAATAAAAGGAGAAGACATAGTAAGACACATCAAGGCACAGAAACTGAAATGGTTTGGCCATATTATGAGATGCCACCATACAAGGACTATTAGGAAAATAACGGAGTGGAAGCCTGATCAGAAACGATATAGAGGAAGGCCAAAAAGTAGCTGGTAGCTGGTGGAAAGGAGTACTTGGAGACCTAAGACTTATGGAAAGAGACATGCAATAATAGAAAAGAATGGAGAAAAGTAGCAGAGGCAGCCAAAACACACCAAAGATTGTAGCTATTGGAAGATGTGAGGACTAATCCACCTCGTTAAAAGGATTTACAACATCCCTAAGGATAAGGCTATAACCCTTTTGGGTTGAAAGGCCTATATAATGGGTGATCCAACAGTTAGCGTAGATTTTTTTATCAAATAAAAATTCATTTTATAAACTTACGCCTGAAACATTTATTATATCAGAAAGTTTAATATGTAGCATTTATGTATGAAAAACAATACCATTCATATTACCTCCATGTCTTCTTTGACAGGAGGTTATTCGAACGTCAAAATTTTCGATAACTTTTCGCAGTAAAAGTAGATCAATGGCATCTAATGCAGCTCGAATGTGGTCTTTCAGTTGGTGAAGTGTTTGTGGGTTATTAGTACACACTTTATTTTTCAAATACTCCCAAAAGAAAATAATCTGAAGGAGTAAGATCACAGGATCCTGGGTGAAAATTCACCTCACAGTTTCTTGAAATGATGCGATCGTCGAACTTCGAGTTCAATAAGGCGATTGTTTTATGGCTTGTATGAAACCAGAGCTGATTCATATCCATTTCATCCAATTTAGGCCTCAAAATTTTTCTTAGCATGTTAAAATCCGTTGTATAGTACCATAGGTCATACCCAATTGTTGGGACCGGTGACGGATTGAAGTTGTTGGTTGTTCACGCACATTAACACTCACGGCAGCAATATTTTTTTTAATGAGCTTTACCATCTTCCACATATCCAGTTTCTTCAAATCGTCGCACTACTCTGCAGATTCATGACTCACTAAGACGATTATTTTGATCGAAGTAGTCTCAAATTTTACGAAATGTTTTTTTGATGGAACGATCATTTTCGTAGTACGTTTGAATATCTTTTACTCGTCATGAGGTTGAAAAAAACTCCATTGTTGCAATTGCCAAAGCCTATAACTGACTTTTGTCAACAAATGTTTTCATGGCCATTGCGATATATGTCAGATAACGACAATCAATATCCACGTTAACCGTTGGATCACCCATTATATATATATATATATATTCACGCTATCTCTCTGATGATTTCAAGAACGTTCTAGACCCGGTTATTCAAAAAAATGGGTACCTTGCTGCTGCAGAAAATCTCCTTTTGTCCATGCTATGTGATGAGCACAAACATGTAAGAGAACTTGATTTATGACGTGTTTTAAAAGCAAGAACAGAAAGTAGAGGCGGAGTCAGGAAGTTTAAAGTTCCACAGATAAACTTTGACGCCAAGGATTACATCGACATGATCTCATGGGTTGAAAATGATGTCACTGAAAACATGTTTCCAGTGACTCTCTCAAAGGCTTTATACGGAAGACATCTGAAGCTCAACCAAATAGTAAAGTGACCCCGTTTATCAACTTTCCCCGGCTTCCTTGTCACACGCAAGCGGTGGAAAGAGCTGTGAAACTGGCGACCCAATTGGCTGAAAAAGTTTGTGGTTCAATCGCAAGAGAAGGATATATGAGAGCAAACATTGACTCACGTGAGAACATGCCAAAGCGAGTCCGGTCCTGGCGTAAGCGGCGGTGTATGTGTGTTGAACGCGGAGTAAAATTGGTGTATTTTAAAAGTGAAATCTAAAATTTAAAGCTAATATCGCGATTACAACATAAAATCAAGGGCCACAAAATTGAATAGAAATAATTATGCAGTCATGAAAAGTGAGTATAAAGCCTAAACTACAACTTAAACTACGGAATTTAAGGTTATGCGATATAGAAAGGTAAAATTCTGATAAGCAGCGCACCTTGCGAGTGTAATCTCACCATACGAGCACATGATTGTAGATGCTAAATATTGGAAGGCAAATTGCAGGGTCGTATTTAGAAAATCTTTCGAATAATAATAATGAAAAAAGATTAAAATTAAACCGCATCTCCGTAAAAGGAAAGTAAACACAAATATAAACGCAAAATTCGAAACCTTAAGTTTAAAACAGATAAAATCGAACAGAACAGAAAAAGTTGTAATGCAATGGAACGCGAAATCCGAAAGAAAAACTACATAATACCTATATGGGATAGTAACAAAAGCGACTCAAGGAAAGAAAGACAAGAAGAACAATATAATAATTAAGGGGGCAAAATTAGAGACCTCTAGCACTAATTTGAAAAAAGAAGTGAGCCGGTTTTTCGAGGAAGAACTTGAGGTACGCACTAACATAGAAGAGGCATACAAAGTGGGGAAAGGAGAAATAAAAGGGATTGTGATGAAGTTCAAATGTTTCGATCAAAAGTTAGAAGTGCTAAAGCAAAAATGGAAATTAAGAAATAAAAACATCTTCCTTGACAGCGATCTGACATTCGAGGAGAGAAGAATACAAACAGCAATAAGAAGAGTAGCAAAAGAAGAAAAAGAAAATGGTAAAAGTATAAGAGTAGGATACAGGAAAATTACAATAGATGAAGTGAACTTTGAATGGTCAGACGAAAAGGGTGGTAGTTTACAGAAGACTGGGAAACCAACTCCAAAAAACGTATAAGACAAAAAAAAGGCGAGAAAACGGATAATGGAATAAGGAAATGCAAAAGGGATATAATTAAAATCGGAACATGGAATACAAAGAGCTTAACAGGAAAAGAGATAGAATTAGTAAGAAAATTCGACGAAACAAAATTGAGCATACTGGGGATTACAGAAACAAAAAAGAAAGGACAAGGCTGCATGGAAGTAGAAGACGAACATACCTTACTGTATAAAAGAGTGGATACAAGAGAAAGAGCAACAGCAGGGGTAGGGTGTCTAGTGGCTGAGGACCTCAAGAAGAAAATCATAAGATGGGATCTAAAGTCAGAAAGAATGATGAGCGTAGAGTTAAGTTTAGAGCAAGAGAGGCCTACAACCCTGGTGATAGCCTACGCACCATGTGATAATGAAAGGAAAGACAAGAACTACAAGAAATTTGGGATGCAGCTAAGGGAGTAAGAATATTATTGGGGGACTTAAACGGAAGAGTAGGCAAAAACAGAGAGAGATTTGGAGGAGCCATCGGAAAGGAAGGAGAAGGAAAAGTAAATGGCAGTGGCCTAATGCTACTAGAATTTTGCATAGTAAATAATCTGATTATCACAAGCACATTTTTGAAACATAAAAATATAAGGTGAAGTGGGGAAAGTGGGTATTTCCTGGTAGATTTGGTAAAAAATATATTTGTGAGCTCAACATACAGGAAAATGTTCCTCAGGGCTTTATTCAGCTGTGACATAGTGTTAATTTATTTTAGAAAATTCTCGAGGTTTCTACCACTTCATTTTAAAAGTGATTACATTTTATCTCAATTTTCAAGTTGCCTCAAGAATTTTCAATAATTTTTATTTAAGTAAGGAAAGCACCTATTGTCTGTAAATATTATTGAAGTTGCAATAACTAGCGCTACCTTTGGAATTTTTTAATGTTTCTATCTGTCAGTTTGCCAAGTTTAATCCCATAGTTCCCACTTGCCCCGCAAATTTTACTTGCAGGGCAAGTGGGAACTAACCTTATGGGGTAAGTGGGGACTAGTCTCCTCTTACCTTTTTGGTTGAATGGAGAGATGAAAGTGAAGTTCACTAGAAATAAAGATAAAGGAACCTTCTGCTGGCCAAAAGTTGACGATGAGTGTTTGGTTACAGAGGATCAAATTTTAAGACTGCTGCCAGAACCAAATCCTGAGAGAAGAGGGGAAGTTATATTTCCAGCAGAATTTACTTCTTTTCATATACAGTAGATTTTTTCAATATTTTTTCCAAAAGAACAATTTTTGTTAATTTTGCATTATTTAATGTTGAAAAATCACACTCCTTTGTTTTAAGCCATAAAATAGATTTGTTGTTTGTTATAATAATAAAATGCAGCTTTAGGTTTTTTGTTAGTTTTACTGCAGAAAAATCTTGTAGGTACTTATCCTTAAAAAGTTTCTAACTCCCACATTCTTCGAGATATTTTAGAGTGCAAAAAAAAACAAATTGTAGCTAACACTGCGAACACACTTGCCCCGGCTGAGAAGTGCATTATTCATATAATAGATAGAGGCCAGAAACCCACTTGCCCCAGGCACTGGGGCAAGTGCGCACTAAAGCCTAATTTATGTATACATATATATATTTTTGTATACTATGTCAATTTCAGGCAAGATATTTTGAGCATTCATTGCGAATACATCATAGTATTTCCTGTTCCAAGCGCACCCCTATATCGCAATTTTTCTCAAAGTTACATGACCACAAAGTCAACTTTACAAATTTTTAGTTCCCACTTACCCCACTTCACCTTACATAAATATACTAGGAGAGAACCAAGCAGAAATGAATACTCTATCATCGATTATATCATAATACCAGAAGAAAACAGGAAAATGATCAGAGACACCCGAGTAAGAAGAGGACCGGAGATTGGAAGTGACCATTTTCTACTGATATTGGACCTTATGCTGAACAACGAATCAAGACAGACCAAAATAAAGAAGGGGGATAAGAGAATAATAGAAAAAATAAGGGTATACAAATTAAGAGACATGGAACATAAACAAAAATATCAACAGTACATTAGAAAAAGAATAGGGAGAATGAATTGAGGGGAAGAAAGTGTAGAACAGAGGTGGAAAAAGTTCAAGGAAATCTTGATTAAAGCAGCCGAAGAGGTATGTGGAAAAAGCAGAGCTAGGAAAAACAAGAAACAGACAGAATGATGGACACAGGAGCTTAAGGAAGAAATACCTGGGTACACAGCAACAGGAGCACCTGGAGATACACAAAATTCAAAGGAATTCAGTTAAAAAAAAAGTGCAAGAGGCTAAGCTCTAATCGTGGGAGAACTTAGGAAATAAAATGGAAGAAAACTTCAGAGAGAACCAAAAACTCTTCTACCGAGCACTAAAAACCATGAGACAAGAAAAGAAAAATCCACTGAGACAGCTGGCAGATAGCAATGGGAAAGTCCTCACAGACGGAAAAGAAATAATGGGAAGATGGAAACAGCACTTTATGGAACTTTTGAAAGGTACGGAGGAAGTAAACGCAGAAGGAAAAAAGGCTGAACAAGGGAAGGCAGAAAGAAGTAAACAAGATGGCACAACAACTGAGGAAATATCGCCCGAAGAATTACATGAGGCAATCAAGAGATTGAAATTAGGGAAAGCTTGCGGATACGATAAGATCTACCCCGAAATGATAAAATGTATGGGAAAGGAAGGCAAAGAGCTGCTACTGAAAGAAGCATGGAACAGCAAAACAATATCAATGGACTGGGAAATGGCGGTGAACCTGCCTATACATAAAAAGGGAGACATCAAACAGTGTAAGAACTACAGGGGAATCTCATTACTCAGCGTACAAAGTAAATTGTATGAAAAGATACTCGAAAACAGACCGAGAAAACAGGTAGAGCAACTACTAGAAGATTCACAATGCGGATTTAGAGCAGGAAAAGGAACAAACGATCTAATATTTAACGTGAGACAGCTGACAGAGAAGGCTATTCTACATAATCAAAAAATTATATGCTGCTTCATCAATCTAGTCAAAGCCTTTGACCGAATAAATAGAGACAAGATATGAAAGGTACTCAAGAAAGGAGTAAACGAGGGGCTCATCAAAGGTATACAAGGCCTGTATAAAAAAATGCAGAAATTGCATATGGACAGACAACATCGAGTCAAAAATATTCCTGATAGAGCTAGGGGTCAGACAAGGAGGAACGCTAAGCCCTCTGCTCTTCATACTGGTTCTAGATGAGGTGATAAAAATGGTGAAGAATAAAGTAAGGAATTTCCATGTGGGCTACTACCAAATGAATCCAATTGCAGTGTCAGAATTGGTGTATGCAGACGACATGCTTATAATAGCTAAAAGCCAAGAGGACCTGCAACACAATTTAGAGATATGGGATGAAGCACTAAGAAGCAAAAACATGGAGATTAATATAGACAAAACAAAAACAATGGTAATAGCACGACAACAGGAGGAAATCAAAGCAGAATTAAGAGGAAATAGGCTGGAACATGTGAAAAGCTTTAAATACCTAGGTGCAGCAAATAGACTGTATTGCGCCATGTACAATGATTTGATCAACAAGAAAGAAATTTCGGCAGAGGTTAAACTAAAAATCTTCAAAACAATATACGCACTAACTCTCATCTACAGCAGTGAATCGTGGGTACTGAACGACAGACAAGCAAAACGACTACAAGCCACAGAAATGAAATTCTTATGAAAAATCCGAGGAGTCACAAAAACAGATAGAGTGAGGAGCGAAAAAATTAGGCAAGATCTGGGAATAAAATCAGTAGGGCAATGTATTGCCGAAAATAAACTAAGATGGTTTGGACACTTAACCAGAATGGGAAATCAAAATCTCACCAAAAGCATATGGGAAGCCAAACCACAGGCACGGAGGCACAGAGGAAGACCAAGGACGAGCTGGAACAACAGTCGGGAAAACGCTACAAGACAGGGGCTTGCACTGGACGAAAGCTGTAGAATTGGCCAAGAACAGAAACGCTTGCAGGAAATTCACCAAGGCACATCCACTAATAAACACACCTCGACACCAATAATGGTACAAGAGGACCGGATTAAGTAAGTAAGTAAGTAAGTAACAAAAGCTAGAGGACATTTCGAATTGGAATCAATTATATTAAATAAAATAAATACGCAGATCGGAGTGGAGTGTACTGAGAGTGAAATCGATTTTATCAGGAAAATTATACCACAAAAGGAGGAAAGCCCAATATTGATCGGTCTTACAACTTACAGGAAGAAGCTACTCATTCTAAAAAAAAAAGGAAACTTAAAAGATTTAGACATATTTATAGAAGATGACTTTACGGTTGAAATTTTAACAGAAAGGAAACGCCTAAAACCCCTTATAGATGAACTACGGAAACGTGGTAAGCATGTAATATTAAAGCAGAACGTAATAATAGTAGAAGGTATGAATATCAAAAAAGTTCCCTATCCAATCTTCAAAAAGGATTGATTCCCTACAGTTTTTCAAAGCACCTAACTTCTGAATGAATTATGAACTGTAAAGTGGAGTTTAATGTTTCCTTTTGCTTCTTCAGCTGCTCGTCCACACTCTCATCATGTTTTTCATCAAATTCGAATGTGGGAAATAACAGCATTTCATGCAGATGTGTGGGGGTTGGAAAAAAAATAGTAACTGTTTGTTACCACGCAACTAAGGTGCAAGCTCCAGCAAGCCATATAAATTTGGTTGCGTGTTCTTGTAAAATGGGGTGCAGGAAGAGATGTGATTGATCTCGAAGTTCTTAGTGATGAAAAGAATGATATTGAGGACTGCACATTATTAGAAGCAGAAGATTTATTCTCATATTCTTTAACCTATTTAAACGTAGAAATGGAAACATTTCTAAATGATGGTAACATTAACTATAATTTCAAATAGCAAAGTTAATTTTGATTCCGTGTGATATTTTTTCCAACAAATAAGCGGATTTTTGCCTACAGGGGCACCACTATAAAAAAAAACGCGGCAAATCTCTACCTCATGGGTGGTGTGGAAAAGAGATAGGTACCAGTAAATTTAACTGTATTTTTCCAAAAAATTTAAGTACCACTTTCAAAATTGGTGCAACAAAAATTTAATTTATCATTCTTGCAAAGAAATGTGCTCTACAAATTTACTTCTATCCATTTTTATTAAAAACTCCTGTTTTTGTGATATTGACCAGAAACTAAACGAGCGAGCACATTTCGTGCTGTACGCTCAAACTTATTTCCACTCTTGCTGCAGATTACACATGACAGACCTTATTGAAACTTGTATTTCCAATATTTTCATCCCTATTCAATTTTCTTCTCCGATGCACCCTTTCGTAGTTAATAGCCAAAAACCAGTGCTACTACCAGTCTAAAGGGTATTTTTTGAGACTACGGGTATGTGCATCACTACTTGGGTAGGGAATTTTTTTGATAATCATTCCTAATGCCATCAAACAAATCCTTGCAAGGCACATAAAAATGAAAAATACTAGATGCTTACTATTTTTTTCTGAAAATGGGTCTTTTTCATAATGCACAATGAAATAAACACAGCTATTTATTTAATAACCAACTGTTTTGGGCTAAAATGCAGAATCCGAGGCCAATTACACTGCTAACTCTTTTCCTTATTGTTATGTTAACGTATCGTAATTAAAGACCGGCGTACTTTTACTCAAGGCTTTATTGCTGCATCTTCAGGCCTACACAGTCGGTTACAAACTGAGGTCTTTACCCTATTGGGGTTGTCTGCCCCAAAGACCACATGGTCCAGGTAGTCAGTCCCTGACCTTTAAGAGCCTAACGGAACATCCCCCTTTTTATATTAAATATAGCAAACTAGTGTAGTACCCAGTCTTAAAGTTACTTAATCTAGTCTACCACATAAGGTCTTAAAGTTAGCAAATCTATCTACTATACAAAGTTGCTAATCTACTATACAAAGTGCTAATCTACTGTACAAAGTCTTTCAGCCACTTTGGCCTGCCTGCTCCGCGTTTATGTCTCTGAGCGTGCTCACCGTCACTTTTGATCGATTTTTTGTCGCACTGTACAATACCTTGTTGCGCATAACTTTTACTTGTTTGTTGCTCGCACTGTACACTACCTTGTTCCGCACTTTGACTATTGGCGTCATTTTGCTCACTTGCACTTTCCTCACCACCCGTCACTGATGTGTTTGTGCCTTCTCTTTCTGGGTCCGAATTCGGTGCTGGGACGAGATGGAATCGGTTTCTTCTGTATCTTCCTTTTGCCGTCTCGATTTCGTAGGATCGTGGTTCTTCTAACTTCCTACTCACTTTCCCATAGCTTTGAAGGTCCTTCACCCAGACCGAATCGTCTAAGTTGAGCTTGGGCAACTCGCTGGTCCTGTGGCGTTTATTGTACCTTTGTGATTGTTTTTCTTTCTTTCTCTCTTCCTTTTCTTTGAACGAACTTGTCTCCACCGTTTCGTTCAGCTTACTTGGTAAGAGAGGAAGAAAGGACCTCAGCTTCCGGTTCATCAGTAGTTCTTCCGGGCTGCATCCACTCTCTAAAGGTGTACATCTATAGGCTAACAGCCCAACATAAATGTCTTCATTTTTTGTTAGAAGAGATTTGGCAACTTTAACCGCCGCCTCTACAGCTCCATTGGATTGTGCAAAATAGGGACTAGACGTCACATGTTTGAAATCGTAATCACGTGCAAACTGTTTGAATTCTGCCCTAAATTGCGGACCATTGTCCGTCCTTACCAATTCTGGAATACCGTATCTCGCGAAACATTCTTTCAATTTTCCGACAATTACTTTTTCAGATAAATTGTTCTGAAGTGTATAAATTTCAAAAAATCTTGAATAATAATCGGTTACAATTAAATACCACACAGAGGATTTGAAAAGATCCGCGGCTACCTTTTGCCATGGGCGCTGCGGTAAATCATCTTTAATGAATGGTTCCCTGTGGTTGGTTCTGTGTTCCAAGCAATTTTTACAATTTCTAATGAAGTTTTCGATTTGTGTAGACAACCCTATCCACCACACCGACATCTTCGCCCGTTCGCGACATTTTACTATTCCCTGATGTCCTCTGTGTATTCTTTCTAAACAACACTCTTGTAGAGCTGCTGGAATAACAATTCGTGAACCTTTCAATACGAGATTTTCGTTAACCGAAATGTCCGATCTATATTGATAATACGGCATTAATTCGGTGGGAATTTTACTCTTATCGGGCCAACTCGATGTAGCAAATTCGCGTAACTTTTTGCAAATCGCGTCCTTCATTTGTTCATTTCGAATTACTCCCAAGAAATTTTCAGTTGCCGGCAGAGAATTTATGACGCACCGGACGTATGCCTCCGTTTCTTCGGCCAGTTCTTCCCCAACTTGACAGTTATCTTTTATTGGGCTTCGCGATAATGCGTCGGCTACAATAAGATCTTTCCCTGGCGTATATAAAATTTTATAATCGTACCGCATTAGGCGCATCCTAAACCGTTGTAGGCGCGGCGACAATTCGTCTAGCTGTTTTGTCTGCAATATTTGTAAAAGCGGTTTATGGTCGGTCTCTAAAGTGAACTGAAGGCCTGTTACAAATTCCTTGAATTTTTCCGAAGCCCAAGTAAGGGCAAGAGCTTCTCGTTCAATTTGAGCGTACCGCCGCTCTGTGGATGTCAATGTCCGCGATGCGTAAGCAACTATTTCGCGACCATCTCCGGCTACCTGCATTAGAACACAGCCCAACCCGTAGGATGATGCATCCGCGCTAATTATGATCGGCTTTGTCGAATCGAAAAATGCCAAAGTGCCTTCGCGCTGCAACGACCTTTTTACTTTATCAAAGGCGATGTCTTGGAGTTTTCCCCACGTAAACTCTACATTGTCTTTTAAAAGAGCCGTCAACGGTTCCAAAATTTCCGCCCTGTTTTGGATAAATCTACCTGCGAAATTTATCATACCTAACAGTCGCAACAATTCTGTTTTGTTTGTCGGCGCTGGAAATTGCGTTATTGCTTTTACCCGGTCTGGACAAACCGAAATTCCTTTTTTGCTAATAACGTGTCCCAAAAATTCCGCTTTTTCCACTGCAAATTTACATTTGAATCGGCCGCTGCAGAAAGGGCTTAAGTCACAAATATTAACTTTTGAGAAAAATAAAAAAAACTTCCTCAGTGGGTGATTTTGATATTAGGAATATATTTTTGTATGTTAGTTGTGTATAATCGCCCACTGAACCAAAGTAGTGGGCAACAACTCACAAAATTTGTAAAATCAACGTTCTATTGTTTAAACAAAATATGGACTTAGGCCCTTTCTGCATATTACAACCCTAAATTAGCAAGTTAAACAAACGTTGAACACAATTTTTTTATTGAAATTTATTAATGAACACTGAAATTAATGTATAATACAAAAAACTTAATTTTTAACAGGCTAGTCTTTTATGTCATCATAATAGCTTTTATATTCTTCATCAACAAATTGTATGCATTTAAGGATTCCATCTAATGACTTCTGCTTAATGGGCACTTTTCCTAATGGGTATGCTGGTTGAGTTGGCAATATAATGGAATTTTTCCCAGGTTGACTAAGTTTAAATGTATGCTGTAAAAGCCCACCAACAAATTCCGATGCCACTACAGTACCAGGAGTCTTTGCATCATATTGAAAGCAGTGGAAGTTGCTTATGTTAAACTTAATTTTTTAATTTCTTGGCACTTTGCGATTTGAGGTTTCTTCAGAGGTGCTGTTTTTTTTTTATAATACTTAGGCCACCAGTCTTTAAAGTTGTATATCTCCTTTGTGACAACTTCTTTGACTGTAAATTTATTTATGTTTTTCTGTGAACTAGTAACAATCAGTTCAGTAATTTGATGGATGGTGAAGATTCTATCTATCAATCCTTGTATATAAATATCTTGCTCATTTTTTGTAGCCAAAGAATAAAAGCGTGAGAAGTTCTGCTCTTTTTCTTCTGCAGTCAACCTTTCAAAGCATTTTTTCTTGCACCTTAAATATTTAATAAAGAATTAATTACACCATTTACCATGAAATTCAGAAAAGTAACTTACTTGCAGGGTAAACCAATTGGTTTTGTACAAACTGTATTTCCTGTATAATTTGTATGCTGTGTACCTTCAACTCTTGCCTTTTTAATAATATTTCTTTTGTAAGAACCAATATTTAACTTTCGTTTCTTTCCACTATTACCCTCCATCACAATATAATAACCTTAAAACCTCACTATGATGACACATAACTAACACATATGTTTGTTCAAATGACAGCAGCCTATTACAGAGACGCCATACGAGTACTACACCTCAATCGCTGCAGAAAAGGCTAAAGTCCGTGACTTTAGACCTTTCTGCATAGTAGCTGAAAATAATGCGCGCGGCAATAGTCAACCGTAAGTCGGACATTAGCCCTTTCAACGTAGAACGATAGAGCGACCCCATATTATGGCGATCATGTGTAAAACTCATTTTTATCAAAAATGGACTTAAGCCCTTTCTGCAACGGCCGATTCATTTGTCTTTGTTTAGCGTAATTCCCTCTGCACTGATTCGCGATAGAACTGTCGAAGGATTTCGTCGTGTTCCTCAATAGTTTCCGCATAAATTAGAACGTCATCGGTGTGATTTACAACTCCTTAAATGCCGCTTAGGATTTTCGCGAATTGCATCGAAAAATATTCAGGCGCGCATGAAATCTCGAATGGCAATCTTTTAAATAAGAATCTCTCGAAAGGCGTGACAAACGTGGTTAGAGCTTGAGAACTTTTTGCTAATTTAATTTGATAGAACCCCGACGTTGTATCAATCTTTGAGAAGTAGCTTGCGCCCTTCACTTTAGCTAATGTTGACTCAACTTTTGATATGGGAAAATGCGCTCTAAGAACGCTTTTGTTTAATTCGGTATAGTCTACGCATAACCGGACTTGATTTCCCTTATTAACCACTACAATCGGCGCAACCCACTCCGTCGGATCCTCCACCGGTTCTATGATCTCTAATCTAATGAGCTTTTTAATTTCCAATTCTAACTTATCGATTAAAGGAATCGGTACTACCCGAGGTACTGATTGGGCAAACGGAGTTGCTCCTGGTTTTAATTTGATTTCCATTTCGGTATTGAATTGCCCGATTTCATCAAATATTCGTGGAAATTCCCGAACTATGTTAATTGATGCCGTTTTCTCGATTGACATTAAATTTTTACATTTGTCCCACAATTTAAATTGTTTTATTCCCGGGCGTCCCAGAATTGGTATTTTCAGATTATCTATTAGATAAATTTCAGCGTTTACAGCTACATTTTTAAATTGCATCTCGACATGAATTTTTCCACTTACCGTAAATTGATTACCAACCGGGCCTGATATCACATCATAGCAACGTTCTAGTTCTACTGCATTTTTTGACCACAATTCCGTTGCCATACAATTGATATCAGCTCCGGTATCGATTAAAAATGTGACAAGTTTTGACAATTTTGGAATATATATAGGTACCTGCCACGCGTCGTTGTCCCTATTTGCAGTAATAGACCCTAGAAAGTGTGTATTTTCGCTACGATTTTCCCAAACCGAACTAGATTCCAGCATGTTGACCGATTTCTTCCGGCACATTTTTTGCCAGTGACCTTTTTTGTTGCACACTTTGCATTTCGTCTCCCGCGCTGGGCACTCCTTTCTCGTGTGATCACGAAGTCCACAATATTTACATTCCTTGGAATAATTTCCTTGTCCTCCCGTTGCCTTTTTGTTGTCCTTCCACGGTTTCGCTCCCTGTGGCGGTTTCCTCATTGCACAAACGTCCCTTGTTGGTGCTTCCGTCCTTAGAATTTGGCTCTGTGCTGCCTGTAGCTCTGCTTGCTTCGCCGTCGTTATTGCTTGAGCTAACGTAAGCGTCGATTGTAGCTGAAGTCTGTCACTCACATTTTTGTCCCTTATCCCAATGACTATCCTGTCCCTTATGAGCTCATCCTTGAAAGTCCCGTATTCGCACTGTTCGGCCAGCGTGTGGAGTGACGTAATAAACGCGTCTACGCTCTCGCCTTGCATCTGCACACGTGCATTAAATTGAAACCTCTCGAATATCACATTTTTCTTGGGCAGAAAATGTTTCCTGAAGGCTTTAAGCAGCTCGTCGAACTTTGTAGGGATTGGACTTAATTGGAGCACGACGTTTTCGCTTTCTTCGCCCATTACGTATAACATAATGTCGATTTTCTCGGCATTCGTCTTTTGATTTAGACCAGTCACCGACATGTACCTCGTGAATCGTTTCTCCCATTGCAACCACCCTCCGGGCGTAGAGAAGTCGAATCTTCCCGGGGCTTCCACATTTAATCCGAAATGAGTTGAACCGTCCGCCATCGTGATTTAGCTATCACTCGGATTTTCACTGTTACCTGATTTTTGCAATTACACTGATTTTACTACCGCGTACTTTACCGCTGCCACCATGTTATGTTAACGTATCGTAATTAAAGACCGGCGTACTTTTACTCAAGGCTTTATTGCTGCATCTTCAGGCCTACACAGTCGGTTACAAACTGAGGTCTTTACCCTATTGGGGTTGTCTGCCCCAAAGACCACATGGTCCAGGTAGTCAGTCCCTGACCTTTAAGAGTCTAACGGAACACTTATAATTTTGGTTATGGTTAGTAGAGAAACAACATTAAATAATTATTAATGTTAACAATAGCAGGGATATTGGCCTCGGATTCTGCATTTTCCCCGTTGTTGCATGCATCAAAGTTCTGCTTCCTTTTTATTTATTTATTTATAATGTTTAGACGGCTGAGCCGATAAAACATATCAATCGAAAACTAGAGCTTATAAAATATTTAAACTTAAAAATTAAAATTGAAGGCACATAATAATGCAGTAAATAACAAGATAAAGAATTCTACTTGCAACACTTGCAAACTTGAAAATTTTACAGAATGAAATTATACAACTACAGCTATTAACTTAACTTAAATTAACCACTCAATTTGTCCAAGGCGTTTACTGAAGAGCGTGCCAATCTCCAAAAATTTTGTTGAATAAACAGAACTGCCGACACATTTTATTAAATCTTAAGGTCCGTATACATTAGCCGAGCCGAGCCTGTAACGTAACATGTAATGTAATGTTCGTCAGTTGGGACGTGAAGCGAACACGCCGAGAGCACTCTTCTAAACATCCGGCGAGCCAACCTATGTCGCGAGCATTCGGCAGTATAAAAATAAAAGTATTTCCAGTTTAGTCGAGTATTGGCGAGGGAGTTTTCTTCACTTTGCTTTTCTCTCTTGTAAAGGATGCCACCAAACTAATTATTTTACTCTTGCAGGTTTCTTCTGTTTCTCCTATAAAAGAAGCGATTTCCTTCCACGCATCTTCTTTTAGAGTCTTTTTGTAATAGTTGTGGTCTTTAGCATTCCACAAAACAGTCTGATTTTTGTAAATTTCAATCAACTGCAACGTACTTTCCTCCGTCCAGTTCATCGTGCTCGCAAGAAATGGCTCGTTGCCGCGTACAACTTAGCTAAACGAACAAAACGACGTCCCAACTAGAACTGAAAATCCCTTTGTGTTCGTTCTAAAAACCGACTCTCAACGGATCGCAGCAAGCGACTCGCAAACCTGTTGTAAGAAGTTCGTTTGGTGCTCGAGACCCCGTCTCAACTGTACGAATTTGGTACATTACATGTTACATTACAGGCTCGGCTCGGGTAATGTATACGGACCTTTTCGCGCACTAGCTTGGATTCATGGCCACGCAACTTCACATTCTCACTAGTAACAAACCCTTCAATGACTACAGTGTAGTAACCATGGAGGATTTTATACCGATGGGATCACAATTATATATAACAGCAATAAGATAACATGAACAAGAAGATAACACGTATTGCTTGAGTAAGAAAGAGATAAACATAGTAGCAAATATTTGAGAAGGCTCGACTCTTAATTTAATTATGACATTTGTCAACTAAACGTGCCTACTAATATAATTTTTTTGTATGGCCAACTCTTTCTTACTCAAGCGTTCTATTTGCTTGTTCATGTTATCTTATTGCTGTTATATATAATTATGGCCCTATCAGTATTTCTCTTATTAGGTTACGTCTTAATGTCTTTCAGAAATCGATGATAGCCCCTCTACCTGCAGCCTCTGTTCATATGGCAGTTTTCAAATAGTTGGCGATAACTTGGTGATACGTCTCTGGGTGAGTTCAAGAGCATGAATGTCTTTAGCAAGGTAAGGCTTCCAAAAGCAGGACGCATACTCCAAAATTGGCCGAATATAGGTTGTGTAAATGTTCGCTAAAAGTTGAGGAGACATGTTTTTAAAAGCGATCGATTGTTTTAACAACGTGGTACTCCCATGTGACTCCCATTTAAAATCCGACGACACGGTGACCCCAAGATCTCTTTGTTGATAAACCGCCTTTATAAGCACATTGTTCAGAAAATACGTGTAGCTAGGGTTGTGGTATCCCATGTGCAACACGCTGCATTTTTATTCGTTGAGCTCTAACAGCCACTTGGAACACCATTCTCGGAGTCGCAAAAGGTCATTTTCTACCATTCTTCAAAATGGTGCATCTTGTAAAGGACAAACTCAGTTTCAGAGCAAAGTAGTGTTCACAAACTTCTTTTAATAGGATCATTAATTTCCTTTCAACCAGCCTCTGACAAGTTAAAACGATTAGACATGGTGACCTAAAAAAGTTATCGTGAAAAATGGTGCTACTTGAACATTTAACTTGTTAGACCTACCAGTCAAACTGTTGTTTACATGGTTTTGATTGCTATTACCGTAAACCTCAAAGACTCTAGTAAGTGGATATCTGCACACAATCTTATCGCGTGAGGTTATGTGTTGACTGTTGAGGTTATATTTTCTAATTCGTGTTTATTTATACGATTAGGTACTTCTTTTCTACATTTTGTAGCATTTTGAAACCAAAAAGACTAGTTCTGGCACCATGTAACACGAGTTAAATGTATTTTATCATAATTTCTTTCAATTACGAGTCAAAGTACCTCTCTAAAGGATAGCTCTATACGTAATGCACGCACTGAGAGTGACAGAAATAGATGGTACTAGAGTCCCTGTATATAATTATATACAGGGACTCTAGATGGTACGTCTTGTTCAACTATAGCAACGGCACGCCGTATTTAGTACTTATAGTCTGTTTTTTTGCTTTATGATTCAGAGCAGGCTTTGCATTTGCATTTTTGTAATAGTGTAGGTAGTTAGTGACAAAGGAAAAAACACTAGTTATGTCAAAAACCATTAGAACTGTCAATGTGTTAACTTATATGCACTATTATACTCAATAAGAGCTAAAATTACTGAACCATTGACATTAAATAAGGTATTGCTTTATTTTAAGTACGTTTATTTAAGCGTGATTGATATCTAACTGTACAGAAACGTCATAAAATTTCTAGACATCTATCTTTTATGTACTAATGTAGAAATAAATATATTATTAATAATTTGCTGATGATTTTTGTTTGTAGAACTGTGTTGTACAAGTTATTATTTATGCTACACATATAACAGGCATTTCAAAATAAAGAGATAATACAAAATACTCTGATAGAACCATTTTCAGAGATATAATTTACCAGAATTTAGGTGGATACACTTCAGGATTATCATCCAGAATCTGATTCAGAAGAGGAATGCAACTCATCTTCCGATTCTGTATCAGATTCGTCCAACCTAATAACAGGAGGTATATCATCCACACCAATTTAACAATGTGCTTTGCCCAGTCACTTTATATTAGTAGTTCACAGTGTTCAACGTTTTTTCCATATGTTTGCTGTACACAGTGATAGAGATTTAAGCCTTAAATTAGCAATTATGTCTTTTGCTGGGAGGCTGAGAATTTATGTCCTTATTATAATAGTTCTTACATAAACTCCATGCCAATTTAATTGGGTTGTATGGACAGTGGTATGGAGGTAATCTAAGAATTTCATGCCCATGTCGTTTTTTGTCAATTAGTGTTGCTCTTGGTCAATATGTAAAGTAAAATTAAACTCCCATAATTGGGTGGTTTATCGATAAGAACCGGATTATATGGTGCATTATCCATAATTAACACACATTTTCCATTCAATTTGGCCAAAGCAGGGATTAACTGTTTTTCAACATTGACTAAAAATGTCACCATTGATACATTTATGATAGCCCCTGTCATTATTGTCCGAGTCCAACAGTAAGTCACATCCTGGTAAAGTTTCATCCAAAAACATGAATATACATTTTTCACTATAATTTCGAAATTGTAAATATTTCCTTTAAAAGGCAATCCGCCGAAATGATATGACTCTTCTCACACAATTTTCTTCCATTCACAATTTTGTATTTATATCTCATATTTGTTAATGTGTAGTATAATTTTAAACGACTCCCAGTATAATTCAGTTCCTCCCTTGCACACAGCAATAAATTATCGAAAGTAAAAAATTCCAAATTTTCTTCTTCCTTTTCTTTATTCATGTTATCATTCCGTTATTGCTGGAGTTGTGATTTTGCTTCGTTTCGTTTTTTGTGTTGCAATCGAAATCTAGCATTATAAGAAATTGTTAGAAATGTTATATCTGTTTAATTCTTAATACTTACATCGAAGATTTGACCAATTCTTCCAATGATGGCTGTTTTACTTAAGTTACGATTGATATCTTTTATATTAGTAGAACGGTGTTTTATAGCCTCTTTGGTTTTACTATTACCTAATATTGCTTTTTCGTGGCATTTCATTAAGATTTGCTGAAGTGTCAACTTGACAATCCCGGCTATCTGGATTTTGACATTAGTTATATTTTGTAACTAAACTGTTGTACACTGCTAAAATAATATAAATGCAAAGCCTGCTCTAAATCATAAAGCAAAAAAATTGACTATACCTATGTTATTTACATAATTGCCAGCTTTATTGCAATGTTTTATCATGCATTCACAAAACTGTCTTTATTCTGTCCAATTTGTTTTTTAGTAACTCAAACACTGTTATTTATTGTGTAGCCTGCAATTGAACTACAGCTCTAAGCTAAATCGATAATAAATAAAAAACACATATTCGCGAGAGTTAGAATTAACATTGATTACAAGGGCTAACACTTGATTAACAAAACACGCAAAAAAATATTAAACTTGATTAGACGGTGCAAGCCCTTTATCAATAATTTGGGACTCTGTTGGCATGGAGAGATTTTTGCCATGCGCTTTTTGGGATTTCCGATCCACTAAACAAAATAATTGCGCGACATGAGACGGGAACTGATTACTGCTAAGCCTAGATGGAGAAAATGAGTTTAAAAACCGGTCGGCAATTTTCCAATGCCGTTAGCGGAGATTACAAATGGGGTATTTCAGATTTCGGTGTAACAAGGAATAGAAATTTCCGTCAGCATCTTTGAATAACTTTCACCAAAATTTGACGAGATCAAGATCCGAACGCGCGTCCTCAAGTTCGGCAGTCCGGCGGTTGTGCCGCTTCACCATCCTGACGAGGTAATTACGCGATCGCTTAACAATATAACAAACTGGCAAAGAACTGATTCTGATGGGTTATGACGTTATCAAGTTACTATGTTTACATCCATTCGGTGTGACATACTCCACTTTGCTCAATTTACCGACTTTTCTTGTAATAGTAGTCAAGGTCAAAAGTAATATTCGCAAATTGCAGTTAGTTATTAAGTATGTATTAACTAACAAATATTTTTGTTTTCAATATTCTCTATTTTTTCTTGAAGAATTGTCAGACAAAATTATATAAAATGTATGTTGCTGATAATAAAATTACTTGTTCGCTTAATGGTTGAGAAAGTATAGGGATTCATTTATTATGAGGTCGATGAAGTAACCAATCAAAGGCATCAAAATATATTAATTGATAATAAAATAATTCTAGAACCAGAAGTTCTAGCTTTACAGTTAGAAAAGGTTGGGCCGTTATGCGTTGAATTGTTAGGTTTCGAACATTTTTACACGCACTCCCAACTTTGTTTGTCTAAAGAAGTACTCTTATTATTTTTTATCTCTAGTAATTGTATATAGAAAAAAGAAAAATATAAAAGATGTAGAAAACACAACAGTTTATTGATATTTACCTAAAATCATTGCGTAAATTAAAAAAACTCGCTGTAACATCGCTAAAACGAAAATTGTAGGTTTGTTTACAGTTTAAATAGTACGCGAATTAAAAATCAGAACGAGATATAACAACTTTATATGTATGCGTAATGATGTGAATTATAAATAGCCCACTAGATAAACAATAATTAAACTAAAAGTAACTACATAAATCCACCATTTAATACAAACGATTTATTATCTAGCCCTTTAATATTCATCAGTATAACATCATTTTTATGTATGAAATTATATACCTCTATGCCTAGCATTTGCTCGGAATTTCTCTGCGCTAACTATAATTATTGTGATCTGGACAATACTGTTTCAGGTAGTATTCTACTAAAAATTGTTGATTAATCTGAAATATCAGATATTTGTCTTAGTTGTACGTCAATTAATAAACCAGTACACATAATTTCTTAATCACATATACAGGGCAATTTAAAAGGTGTGGAAATAACTTTAAGGGTTGATTAATCATGCGATTTGGAGTAAAAAATACTATCATACCCAGGTCTGATTCTTAATTGTTACTGAGATAATAGGGAAAAACCATGTATTTACAGTACATCTAGTTAACATTCAAAAAGTAAGAGAAACAATCATTTAAAATCGCAGTAACTGTTCAAGGTGATTGTCATCAAGTTATGCAGACTTCACATCGATGAAAAACTGAATTTCGTACATTACGCAATTGTTCGAACCATAAATAAAAATCTAACAGAATTAGTTCTGGCCATGGAACTGGACCCTGCGCATACATTTTCAATGTTCTCTAGATGTACTCTCAATAAATAGTGTTTACTCATTATCTCAGTATTTTTTGAGAATCGAACATGGGCATAGTATTATTTTTTACTCCAAATTGAATGATTAATCAACCCCTAAAGTTATGTCCACCCCTTTTAGATCACCCTGTATATGTTTGTCAATCTAAACATGATACACTAATAAAATTGTATTAGTTATGTTACTTTATATTCATTGGTGTTGTTATAGACTATTAACCAAATTAATTTTAGTATCGTTAAGAGCTTCATTACCGCACTGAGTGCGGTAATTGATATTACCACACTCAGTGGGGTAATGGATATTACTCTTTTTATATAAAAAAGAGATTGAACCAAAATTTATTGATGAAAATAAAATATTGAACAATACACGTTTGCTTATGGCACTTAACGAGACTCGTTTGATTGACGCTCACCGCCTCGTTTTAACAATCAAAATGGTTTCGTTAAGATGCTCATAATCAAACTTGTATCGTTAATGTCTATAAATATCACTTAATGTAATAAAGTATTTTAAACCACGATACGCAATGTTAATATTGATTGGCACTAACAAAATTACAAACACTCCTTCGAGTAGAATTATTTGGGTTGCCTGCTCTTTATAAACAATTGTATTTAAATTTTCATTCCATCAGTGGTATAACTACTGTACTAAACTAAAACTATTTGGAATTAATAACAAAAGTATGATTTCTCAAGTAATACAGAATCTCCTACGCCCACCATTCATACCATCACATTACACGTTATTTCCTCGTCTGGCATCGTTTTAAGCTTTATCACTGTATACCTGTGTTTCTAGCTAAAAAGGGTGATTCCAGATATTTCTATGACAGAATATTTCCTGCAGGTGAACGGAAATTACACAGATGATGTCATTTTGTTATACTAGCTGAATTTCTAAAATGTGATGTTAAGCTAAATTCTAACGAAAATAAACGGTCTTCCATCATTCATTCATTCAGTTGATTCATAAGAAATTGCATAAATATATAATTAATAAGGCATTAAAAAGTCTAATTAACCATATACCAAAGACATGAAATAGTGTACGAGTATTTAATCCTACTGTATCGAGAAAGTGTAATAACGTATGGCTTTTAAGTTAATACCTGGCTGTAATGTGAGACTTTTCCAGTACTTAATTAATCAACTAAGTATAGTTTTGTAGTTTTGAATATCTGTAATAATTTTAAATTCTTTCGCACGAATATCCTGGTATTAACTCGTTGAGTATATTTTTTCTTAATAATTGTTGCTTGTCATGTTCAACATATGAAAAGAAATATGAAGAACTACCTACATTGCTATGAATAAGATGTAAAAATAGTTCTACAACCTGTACAAAAAAATACCTTTCTACAAAATAGTAAAGTAAATCATAGATAAAGTAGAAACGCATGATTAGTTACAACCCACCGAGAGTTCTTTACATGGTTAAATATTATAGTGCGCCAATAATTACAGGCTGTTGGCCAGTTACGTTCATTATGGCTTGATGAGATACGCCTATACCCAAATGTAAGCAGGACCAAGCCCTCAATATACAACATTAACTAATACTAATACGTAAGTAAGTAAATGTAATCTCCCAAAGTCTAATTCAATTATCAAATTCTATTTGAGCAAGCTTTCTGTTCAATTCAATCAACGATCCCACCAGGATTAACTAACTAATTAAAATTATTGATGGGATCATATGTAGTTATAATTACATTTTAACTTTACTGTATGTTTTCTGCACAAATCCATTAACATTATTTACCACATACGCGAAACTAAATATTTCGATTTCCGTCGGCATAACTACTATAGATGTACTTTATTTAAATCGTTTTAAGTTCTGGCGACGAGGAGAGATCATCGCCTTGATGCCTCCCGTTAAATGCGCCACTAGAATAATATTATGTAAATAATAGCTTTATCCTAATATAAAATCGCATAGATTAAATTTACAGACACAGTTCCCGCTTTGAAATTATTAGGGTAACATAGTTCAGTATCCAACATTAACAATATGGACATCTGCATTGCAGAAACCTTGGAATAAAATTTAAATGGTGTGGGTCCTTTAAACCGTTATTTACAGGAGCTGAGTTTAATAGCAGCAAAATTAGTACAAAGCCACACAAAGCAAATTTATAGCAATGCCTTCCACATTCTAAAAGTACCCTATACACGAATAGATACCGTAATGGAAGTAATAATTATTGTACGAGTACCTATATCACTAATAGTTACCAAGTCTGGTTAAAACAAAGCATTTATCAGTAAAATTGTAGTTGTAGTATAAAGGTTTTTAAATAATTACCAGTAGATAGTGTAATTTTATAAATTGAGAGAGAGCTAGGCTCTGATTCGAGATAGAGTAACTGTATAAGTAATAAGAGAGTAAAATAAACGCGGTAAAAGCATTTCACTGGTTGGATCCGATCATGGAACCTACACAAGAGCGTATTGGAATTCAAAAGTATGCGTCAGGTTTTAGTATTTTTTAATTAGTGACATTAAATTTCTAAAAATTCCTCAAAAACAATTTAAAACACAATTTCCAAAAGTTAAACATGAAAAATATTTCAGTCATTTCATATTTGCATTCTGAAGGACCAAAGTGCCACATTTAATGCCTAAGTGGTTAAATAAAAATTTAATTACATTATTTACAACATTAACTTAGCTACTCATCTACATTTTCAAAGCCATCCATGTTTGCGAACCGAACGTATACATTTTACAACCAGCAAAATCAGATTTATTTCAAAAAATGTGATCCGAGAGTGCATTAAAGTCGCGTATGTATAGCTGGAGACAAAAGTGCTTTTGATCGCTTGAGTCATTATTGCCCCAACTTCGTCTCGGGCAATAAACTTCACTCGTGGGATCAAACAATGCACTTTTGTCCCTTGGTATATAATATACTATTATAACAACGGACTGTTCTGTATCTGTGTGTATAAACTGTTCAGAAACTTAATTTGATTTAATTAGTATTCCAAACAACACAGAGAGGAAAAGTTGTTAACGAACATTAGTCAAGAATGTTACGGTTGAGAAAGACCAAAAATATGCGAAAAATATTATAATAAGAATCAATGGGAACTTGGAGACGAGGGTAGTGAATACTAAAAACACTGCTATTCCAACAATACTCTTGAGCGAAATCCCAAATATGTACTGAAAGGAATTGATATTTGACCACCTAAATCTGCCCTTTCGTAACAAAAAAATATATATCTCTGCTAGTTCAACATACTAAATTACGAAAATTTAATATAAAAAAATCAAGAAAATTTTTAAATAAAACAAGATGAAAGATCTAATTATTAAAACAAATAAAAACCCTAACTGATGACCAAATGCAATCATTCAGAACCAAAACTAAAAAGTTCAACCAACGTTCCAACGAAACTTTGTAAAATTCGTTAAGATTGCGATTTTCATTTGGTAAAACTAGATATAATAATCTAAGGAAGATATGTTCTATTCCATCCCTTCGCATGGTAAATTTTCATCTCCATCTCCATGTTTTTACATTAGTGAAGACTAAACTTTTTAATTAGAACAAGACATTTGAAAGAGAGGCTTTAAATGAGCTGAAATTAAATATATATATATAGATTTTTGTATAACTTCTAGTTCTTGTATAGAGAGTGTAACACTAAAAAATCAACAAACAATAGTTTAACTTTCAAGGATTTAGTATTCATGTAGGTGGAAAAACTGGAGTAAGCTTACTTTTATTTTTATTTAATTTTTTATTGCATCAAGGAAATATTACAAGCAGATGGAAACAAACCGTTGCCTATTATTTCACAACAGATAGCAATAATGTGGCTGTATTTGCTGATATTTTAATTCTATTGGAGCACTCGTACTACAATAGGCCTTCTTACTAAACTAGTATAATAATATACTATAGTTTCATTAAAACTAAATTTAAAGAAGCAGAAAACACGTACTTTTTAGCAAATTCCCTCCATCAATTTCTAAATATTAGGGCTTGCTTAATCAACAACAAGAAGCTTAAATCCTATGAGATTTGCAAAATAAAATATAATTTGCCGAACAGAAGTGTCAATGAGAAAACATATAGAATTTTTTTTTTCAATGAACAAGAAGATATTGAATTAATACAACTTCATACCGATTACTTTAATAAGATCAGGTCTCGACAAGCTGTAATGTTAAATGTGTCATAAAACCCAAGACTTCAACATTGACTATCACTTAGTTAATATACCATATCTACAAATGGTTCGATATGGTGACATCTAGATAGCTATAAGCAAATTTAATTTGCAAAATATTACGAATCATTAATCTTTCTTCAAAACAGTATTCATCTTTTTCAAAATATAAAGGTACTCTCTAATATTGATGAAAAATCAGGTTGGAAACCACTTCAAAGCAGTGTTATTTTGACAACAACTTCTTCATTAGTTTTGAAAAATATATTTTTGAACTAGAAAAAGTCTTCTCATCTCCGATTTTCACAAGACTGCTTATAGAAAAAGTAATTAGTCAAAGAAGACCAAGGCAGCCTGTTTAAAGAGATTTTCAATTCCAGCAACTTATAAAACGGGTCTCTGTTTCCTAGTTTTTAAATAATGAAAAATAGGTATTTATGATGTGGATGGTCGCCAAAATATACTTGGATTTTTTAATGCCATAAATAGCAGCGAAAGTCTTAATCAATGTCATAAAGAAACACATATTGACTTACTAGAGAATGGGAACAATAATAGATATTTATGCATTAAGGGAGATATGAATATGTTTTTTCCCTGAGGTTGTCAACCGAAGGTAAAGAACATGAATATCTACCGTGGTGCATACAATATTTTATCTGCTAGCATATTCGTAAAAATAGTATGAAATTTCAAAATGTCATAATGACATTTAAAATTAGAATATGTAAGTAACATCAAGATTGCCTCATTGTATGGGTGCTAAGACGCTAATTGTAGTTGCATTGTTATTGTTGCAAATAATTTGACAAGTTCCTTGGGAGTTATGAGTAGCTTTTCATATTTTGTTTCTATGACGAAAATCTACAATATCATGTTGCTAGTAGATAAAAAAATTTAATTATTTTGCAAAATCAGGCACCAGGATTAATAATCAAACAAATTGTTCATTAACGTTTAATCTTGTTAATAATAAAAATTTAAACTGTATCTGCTTTAATGAAGTTTTTAACTTATTGGGTTTGTAGCCAACTTTGTTTTTTAAAAAGGCAATTATTTTTTTATGTTATTTTTTAGAGACAAGGTTGATTTCAGTATTGATTAGATAGAGCAAAAGCTAAATAATTTCATGGACTTTGGTTTATCACAAAAAAAGCAATCAGAAAATTTTCTGAATATCCCTCCAATTTTTCTATCTTACACCAAGTCACAAATTCGTTGTAAGGATTCTCGTACTATTGTCTTGATTTTCGGGCAGTAAATTTAAGATAACAAATTTTGAGGTGTCGGCAAGATTTAGAGGTGTGTTGGGAAAATCACTTTCCATTAAGCAAACGTAAAAACTAAAAGAACTTTTCAAAATTTCGCTCACTAAACTGCGATATAA